>MU768418.1:0-41497 GCA_026770625.1 Nicotiana glauca
AATTTAGCTTTAAAAATACCAAATAAATTCGTAAAAATATGCAAAAAGTTACCTTAATTATATTTTGGTGTAAATATGAGAATAAAATGAGTTATTCATCAAAAATGATATTTTTGGGAATAATTATTGGATTTTGTTGCATTAAAATAGGCAATAAATTGGTTTAAAAATTATTAAAAATGCTAAAACTCTTGGGTGTGCTTATATATGCACAAATATGCTATTTTGGAGGTATTTTGGGTATAAAAATACTTAGGAAAAAATTGGGTATTAACAGCTGCCCCTCTTTACCCGGGAAGGATGAAAGAGTTGTCGGGTAAAGATATGATGGCCAATTTTGATCGGAAGTGGTGATTTGAAAGAATTTGACCAGGCTCTGGTTTCTGAGCTACCTACATATCCCTGGTTTTACAAGAATCAGGTCGTATGTAATTCAGGAACCATTGACGGAACATGCCGATAGAGATTCGAAAGAGACGGACACGATGTTTAGGTGGCAAGAGGTATTTTGAAACTTGATCGGCTGCGGAGACTGGAGTGGGATCACTCCTGCTGAGACGGACCTTGCTAGCCAGTGTACCTGTAGGTGAGTAATACAGGCGTATATCTTGCATAAACTTAAACGTGATACAAGTTCCCGTTAGACCATGAATGCTGTCATTGGATGGTTAGGATGACGTCCTCGGATCATGATGTCCTGGGCCATGAAGTGCGAAATTAAAGGATTCGCAATCTATGAAATGATTACCTCCGAACCATGATGCCCTTGAATAATGCTGTGCAGGATATAAAGTAGGCCCTCGGGCCATGACATGGTGTCCTCGGGCTATGAAGATGATACCTCCGAACAATAATGCCCTCGGATAGTTTGGCGATATTTCAGCCCATAAAATGCAAGATTTGGCAGTATTTTAGCCGATGCAAAAACGTAAATAGCAATATTTTAGCCGACAGAAATTTAAATAAAGCAGCGATGTTTCAGCTGATGCAAAAAATATAAATGGCGATATTTCAGCCGACAGAAATTTAAATAAAACAGGCGATGTTTTAGTCGATGTAAAAAGTAAAATGGCAATATTTCAGCCGACAGAAAGCATAGGTATAGATGCTGATGGAGATTTTAATATGAACTGGCGATCTTTCAACCGATGTAGAATTTAAATGAAGTTTGGTGATATTTCAGCCGATTGCAAGAGAGATAAAGTGGCGATATTTCAGCCGCTGCAAAATAAAGGTGGCGGTATTTCAGCCATCCAGGTGGAGGTAGAGCTTAACCTCGGAAGGCAGAAAGGTATCCTTATGCAGATAATGCATGATGGAGACAGTGCTTAGTCTCGAAAGGTAGAAAGGTAGCCTTATGCAGATAATGCAGATGGAGATAGTTCTTAGTCTCGAAAGGCAGAAAGGTAGCCTTATGCAATGCAAAAGATGTATATGGAGACAATGTGTAGTCTACGAAGGCAGAAAGGTAGCATTATGCAATGCAAAAGATGCAGATGGAGACAGTGCTTAGTCTCGGAAGGCAGAAAGGTAGCCTTATGCAATGCAAAAGATGCAGATGGAGACAGTGCGTAGTCTCGGAAGGTAGAAAGGTAGCCTTATGCAATGCAAAAGATGCAGATGAGACAGTACTTAGTCTCGGAAGGCAGAAAGGTAGCCTTATGCAATGCAAGAAAATAAAAGGACGGATAGTAGTGAGATTTCTTAGTTGATAGCTGATTACGATATCGTGACTGCCGAGGAGGTTGTGTGCGGATAACAATTACGAACAAGTGATGATTCTGAGAAGTTGCATTTTTTGAGAAAGTATGCATACATAAATATTCCTAAGAATATTGTAAGTCAAGTGCCTGCATCCAAAGAAAAATCGTGAGTTTTGTAAAAGGGGGAAAGGCTAGTTCATTTTCCCCTGGCTTCCGGCGTTGCGTATCATTGGGGTAGCGTCGCTAAACAGCAGCAATTTGAACAACAATTATGCATGATTTAGTAAATATAATGTAAGTCAAAAATAATTTTCTTTGGATGAACCAATGACTGCGATGTGGTTCAAGACATTGCAACCTCTCCTACTCTGGAATTTTGAGGGTCCTCCTCAAAATTCTGCCCTAGTTTGCTGGGCTGGCACTTTTGACGGCTGTGCTGAACGGCTGAAAAATCAAATTTGGAATTTTGAGGGTCCTCCTCAAAATTCTGCCTCAGTTTACTGGGGCGGCATTCCTGGCGATGAGTGGCTGAAAACTATCTTCAAAATTTTGAGGGTCCTCCTCAAAATTCTGCCCCAGTTCTAATAGCATGGGGAAATGAAATTTTTATTAAATTGTGACCGAACCCATAGGGCTGCCTACGTATCCCCTCTTAAATGGGAATCAGGTCAGGCGTAGTTCAAATTACATCATAAAGGGAATCATAAGTGGTTACACATAGTATCGTTTCACTGCATCTAAATTGTTCGGCTTTGGCCAAACTTCTCCGTCCATCTCTGCAAGAATGAGGGCTCCTCTAGGTAGAACCCGGTGAACTATGTACGGACCTTGCAAGTTGGGAGAGAATTTCACCTTGGCTTCATCTTGATGTGGGAATATTTTCTTCAATACTAGCTGCCCCAGTGTAAACTTCCTTGGTTTAACTCTTTTGTTGAAGGCTCTGGATATTCTGATATGATACAACTGATCGTGGCAAACTGCATTCATCTTTTTCCCATCTATAAGGGATAACTAGTCGTAGCGACCTTTTACCCATTCTGCGTCATCCAACTCTGCTCCTTGTATGATCCTCAAGGAGGGAATTTCTACCTCGGTGGGGATGACCGCCTCTGTACCATAAACCAGCATGTAGGGAGTTGCCCCAGTGGAGGTGCGAACTGTGGTGCGGTATCCCAGTAAGGCGAATGATAATTTCTCATGCCATTGTTTGTGACTTTCAACCATCTTCCTTAGTATATTCTTGATATTCTTGATATTCTTGTTGGCTGCCTCTACAGCTCCATTCATCTGAGGCCTATAGGCTGTAGAATTCTTGTGTTTGATCTTTAATGTCTCATACATTGCTTTCATCAAGTCGCTGTTGAGATTGGAACCATTATCGGTGATGATTGATTCCAGAATTCTGAATCGACAAACAATACGGTCACGGACGAAATCCACCACAACTTTCTTAGTCACTGCCTTGTATGACGTTGTTTCAACCCATTTAGTAAAGTAATCAACTGCCACCAGGATAAACATGGGCCCGTTTGATACGGCAGGCTCGATAGGTCCAATAACATCCATTCCCCAGGCGGTGAATTGCCATGGTGAGCTTGTTGCAGTAAGCTCGTTAGGAGGCACCTTTATCATGTTTGCATGTATCTGACAGCTATGGCACTTGCGGACGTACTGGATACAGTCTGTTTCCATAGTCATCCAAAAATACCCTGCTCGGAGTGTCTTCTTTGCTAAGACAAAACCATTCATGCACGACTCGCAGGTCCTTGCGTGCACTTTGTCCAATAGTCTGGATGCTTCTTTTGCTTCGACACACCTTAGTAAACCCAAGTCGGGAGTCCTCCTATACAGGATTCCCCTACTATGAAAGAAGTTGTTGGATAACCTCTGAAGTGTGCGCTTCTGAGTGGTGTTGGCAAGTTCTGGGTATTCTCCCATTGTCAAGTACTCCTTGATGTTATGGAACCACGGTTTTCCGTCTGCTTCTTCCTCAATGTGAGCACAATAAGCTAGCTGATCATAAATCTTTACTGGGATGGGATCAACAAAATTTGTATCTGGATGCTGGATCATGGATGATAAAGTAGCTAATGCATCAGCGAACTCGTTCTGGACCCTGGGGACGTGCTGAAATTCTGTCTTTGTGAATCTTTTCCTTAACTCCTAGATGTGATGCAAGTAGGGGAGTATCTTAGAGTTCTTGGTTTCCCACTCTTCTCGAACCTGATGTATAAGCAAGTATAAATCCCCGATCACTAGAAACTCTTGAATGTTCATGTCGATGGCCATCTTGAGCCCCAGGATGTAAGCTTTATATTCCGGCATATTATTTGTGCAAGGGAACCTGAGCTTGGCAAATACCGGGTTCTAGCCGGTCTCTGATACTAGGACTACTCCTATGCCGACTCCTTTGAAATTTATGGCTCCGTCAAAAAACAACCTCCAACCATCGTAGGATTCTGCAATATCTTCTACTACAAAGAACACCTCTTCGTCAGGAAAATATGTTTTCAGAGGTTCGTATTCTCCGCCAACAGGATTTCGGCAAGGTGATTTGCTATGGCTTTGCTCTTGATTACTTTATGAGTCACGTAAACAATGTCAAATTCACTTAGCAAGATTTGCCACTTGGCAAGCTTGCCAGTGGGCATGTGCTTCTGGAAGATATACTTCAGCGGGTCCATCCTTGATATAAGATAAGTAGTGTAGGCACAGAAATAATGCCTCAATTTCTAAGCTACCCAAGTCAGAGCACAACAGGTGCGCTCCAATAAAGAATATCGGGCCTCGTATGGGGTGAACTTCTTACTGAGATAGTAGATGGCTTGCTCCTTCCTCCCCATTTCATCATGTTGTCCCAGAACACAATCGAATGCTCCGTCCAAAATCGCGAGATAAAGCAATAGAGGACTTCTTGGCTCAGGCAGAACCAAGACTGGTGGCGTTGACAGATATTCCTTGATTCTGTCAAAAGCTTTCTTGCAATCATCAGTCCATTTAGTAGCAGTGTCTTTCTTCAACATTTTAAAGATGGGTTCACAAATGACCGTGGACTGAGCTATGAACCGGCTGATATAGTTGAGTCTTGCCAAGAAACTCATCACGTCCTTCTTGTTCTTTGGCGGTGGAAATTCTTGAATGGCTTTGACTTTTGATGGGTCCAATTCTATTCCTCGATGACTCACGATGAAACCCAGTAATTTTCCAGCAGGAACCCTGAATGCACACTTGGCGGGATTTAGTTTCAGATTGTACCTCCTTAATTTATTGAAGAACTTCCTCAAGTCTTCCATATGATCAGTGGCTTTCTTGGATTTGATGATGACGTCTTCCACATATACCTCAATCTCCTTTCTGGCACTTGGATCTCCCATTCTACCTTTGTTCTTGTTCCGGATAGGAGGAGGAGGAGGAGGAGGTGGAGGGCCCTTGGATCTTGTGGAGTATGACGATGGTGCCAGAATGCACGAACTAACCTTTGGGGAGGGGAATAAAAAAATAAAAGAAAAATAAAAGGTAATAAGTTAGTACAGGTTAGGAGGAAAAATATTACAGTATTTAAACACAAAATATAAATCGCGTCCTAGCTTTGGTGCGTTGTTGTTCCCAAGGTAGGCCTAGCGACAAATAGTTTTGGAGAACTTATAATGCTAAATGCCTCATTTTATTGACAAAAATAAGATGAATCCAAAACGACTCTAAATAATAAAAAGCAAAATGTCACTATTGTCCATTGGCCCTATTACATTAAAATAAAGAATAAAAGGACTCCTAACTACTTGGTCCCAGAAGGACCTTCCCCAGATTTGGCATCTTCGTCTCCCTCGAACAGCTTCACGAACTCACATAGTCCTAGCAGCAAATAAGCTTGGGCCAGATGTCTGCCTGTATTTCCTTCAGTGTTTTGACAATCTTCAATTCTCTTGATGAATTTTCCTTCCAGTTCCACTAAACCCCGCTCCAAATACCCTAGTCGCTTGTTGGCGCTGACAGCCATATCTTTTTACTCCTCGATCAACTTCTAATGGGCTTCTTGTATTTCTCGGTGCTCACTTTCACATTATCAAATTCTCTTGCGCAGTTGATTATACTTAACCCGTGCTTCAGCATGCTCGTCGATAATTCTATGACCTCGAGCGAACCCGGGCTGTCCCATGCCATTATCTTCCAACCAATCCGAATAGTTCGGCATACAACCGACATGATACCTGTCTGGCTCAATAGATTCTTTCCCCAAAATGAGTTTACAGTGCCACAAGTGCTGAGCTTGGCACCAGTGAGGGCTATCATCGTCCTGGAATTCAGCCCTGAAATGACTCATTTTGTCGACCCTTGGTATGATTTTCTTTCTTCCAACCTGCCTCATGGCTTGGAGAGGAACGTAAGGATAAGTTCCTCTCAAACCAATTAGTATGAGAAACGGTGCATCTTGGGATCGAACAATGAACTCATCCGTGGGGAACCATTCGACCATCCATTTCACCTGGTCATCTTTCAGATTTTCGAATAATTCTACCCATCCTCAGGCGTCCTCTGGCTGAGCGAACATTTTAGGCATATAATTCATGCGCCTTTGCTGGTGGAAGGCGATGTGATCATCCCAGTCTCTGCGTAGGATCTCTTGTCGGTATTCCCCTTTCTGGAGGTGTTCCATGAGCCAGAGCTGAAGTAATAAGTTGCAACTCTCAAAATGACTGCCCTGTTGCTGATAGTTGTCCAAGGTACGGTATATCTCAGCAATGATCATGGGCACTATGCTGAAAGTCTGCCCGCCAATTCCTTCCATCAAAGTCTTGGTTACTATGGCCAGTCTGGTGTGGATCCTAGCCTTCTTCATAGGGAACACCATCATTCCGAAAAACCAAAACATAAAAATGAAGACCCTTATATGGACATGCCCCAATGAGGTAATGGCGAACTTATTTGAATAGGTATGGTATGACTTGCTATGGCCATACCTCTCGTACAAATAGTCGAATGGGATGTAAGAGTCTTTCAAGCATGTTACCCATCATCTTAAGGAAACCCCTTCCTTTGCGATTCCTTGGCATAAGCATAACCTGAGTCTCCCAAGGAATACCATCTAAACCTCCTAATTCTTCGAGCAAATGAGTCATTTCAAGGTCCCCGAAGCGGAACACGGACTTGTCACTATCCCATAAAAATGTTGCAGCCTCTATGATTCTGTTGTTAGGCTGAATTTCTAGAAAAGGAGGCAAATTCCCTAAGTACTTGCGGACGAGTGTCTGATCACTGGAATGGAGGTCTTTCCACCAATTCAGCAGCCTTGGATGAATGTTGGTTACCACGTCAAATCTGGGGACTTCGTGCCTCATTTTTTGCAAAACAAGGCGCTAGGACCTTACCCCCACCGAACTCGACTATTTAAACCAATAATTAGCATAGCAAGCACTTTAGTTCTCAAAATGAATGCACAGAACATGAAGGTGTCCATTTGGGTTTCAAGGAAACCCGGTGGACTTTGGACAAGGTTATCTTAATGAGTCATTATATGGACAACATAACTGACTTGGCTAGGTTTGACCATGATGCATGTACAGATTAAACAGAGCAAGGTTTCTATTGGGGTATTAGACAGGTACCCTTGAGAGGACAACTCAAGAGGGAAAGGCACGGAACCGTCGACTGCACCGCTGATCGACTGGTTTTACCGCAAATATGTCTTTGCCAAATTTAGGGGGTAATAGTATTGGAAGAGCGCAACTACTCATTATAAGCGTTGCTATAATATTTGTTTCATACGAGTGGAATATGATGTTGAAGATGCAGTTTACAAGAATGAAACAAATTGACATGTATTTTCACATTCATACAATAAAGTTTATAATAATTGCTCAAAATTACAACAACATTGATGGGAAAAGCGGTAAATGGAAGTAATTAAAGAAAAAGAAATAAAAGAAACAAGTCAGTTTCAAATAAAGGCATTATACAAAAGCAATAAAGTCACATATAGCATGAAATGGTAAAAGCTTAAAGAATCCCCAGCAGAGTCGTCGTGCTGTCGACGCCCCCCTTTTCCCTCTCCTAAAGAGCGAGAAATCAGGTTTATGACATTTAAGAAAGACAACTATATTCCCGTTTGGGAATTGGGTTTTGGATTTAGAGAGTCGCCACCTAATAATTATAGTGCATTAGGACACTTTAAGAAAGAATTTGAGATGAAGAACTAGAGTTCGGGTAAGGAATAGAAATTATCTCAAAAGGAAGGCATTAGGCACCCCTCAAGATCCACTAGTGTGGTTCCCGATCATGCTACAATTGTGACTTTAAAGCAAGCAAACATACAAGGTAATTTCACACAAAGTTGCAAATAGGTATGCATAAAGGTTATTAGACATGCTGAAATTCGAATAGATGACTCCTTAACTATTGGCAAGAATGTCTAAAGGCAAAAAGATAGGATCTAGTAATGAGTACCAATTGTCAAACAAGGAAGTGAAAGAGCGGGAAATTTTAGAAAAGGGCAGTGCGAAAAATCAAAAGGGGAAAATAATTAAACAAGAATGCAGAATCTGAAAATTGACAATTTGAAAAATAATTATGTAAGGGAAAAGGGATCCTGGGCTTGTAAATACATGGATCATCCACACAACACCGGTACCCAATTATACCCATAGTGTTATCGTATGATCATCATCTCCATGTCTACCATTTCCCACCCCGTTAAGGTATTAAAGCGCGAAATAGTATCGTTACTTATTGCATGCTATTACCCGTTCCAATCCTATCAGTCCCGGAGACAAATGGACTACTAATCCTAAAGGGAGAGGTGTTTAGGGCTTTTAAGAGTTTTCAAAGGATAAAGTATTAAGGCATCGATCAAAACACATAATACAAATAAAGGGGGAACAAATAAGAAAATAGGGCTCAAATAAGCCTCCATAAATCCGATAAAAGTCATAGAGTTTAGCATGTCTTACACGTACTGATTTGGTCTTAATTAAATAAAGCGACGAGCGGACTGGTTCAACGCATATTTTTAGACGAAAAGTCTACATTAGGCTCGCTCGAATGCAGTTGACTAAAACCAATCTGATTGATTAATTAATCCTTTTGTCTAAGTGTTGGATAGAACTAGGCATGATATCTACTAATTTTAGAAGAAGATGCAAACTGATTATAGAAAAAGGTTACCATTTTAACAGAATAATACGAGCTCTGCAGTTGATATTGCTTTTAACGAATGAGACAATTCAGATTCGAGATTTCCTATAGGCATGCTTTCTATATGTTTACTGGTTTTGACACCATTTCAAACGTTAACAGAAGTCCTATGAACATGGTATCTATGTGCAACTTTTATTATTAAACCTACTAACTGTTTGCTTGATGACGTTTATATATGCAGAAATGCAGGAGTCTATAGGCAGTATTTCTATATGTGAATTTGCAGAACGATTAGAAGTTAATCCTATAGGCAGGATATCTATGTGTGCAGTTGCAGAAATCAGAAGTGAATCCCTCTAGGGATGATATCTATAAGCTTTATTGCAGAAATCAAGTGTCGAATCCTATAGACATATTTTCTACGCGTGGAGTTGCACAAATCATAAATAAATCCCTATAGGCATGATTTCTAACCTTAGTGCATAAAAGTAAACCCCCTCCCTTTTTTACTAAATCCCTGAGTTTATACAAATTATTACAACCTATAAGAAATAAAACTGGAATTACAAAGTACATCAGGAATCCTCAACTACATCCGAGCAGCCTAATTCAGATTTAATGTCTAATAATATGAAATTGATCCATTTCCCAGATCCATATTTCCAAACCTTCTCTCATCTACGGTGGTTTATAGATCCAAGGGATTTTAGGAACCCCAGGCAGTGCATACACCCAAGATGCTAATCAGAAAATTGAGTTGTGCAGTGTGGAAGGGCCAGCCCTTATGTGTCCAAGTTCAGAGGGAGCTCAAGGGTCCCAAGGCAAGGCTCACACAAGAGGGACAGAACCTAAGTCCTAAGAGCATAGTGGAAGTGCAGAACATAGTTTGAAAGAGATTTATCAAAACTTGATTGGAAATAGTAAGTGGTAAGGGTGATTTTGAAAACAATTGTAGTAGTGAAACTTAAACTACACAGAATCAGTAGTCATTCAAAAGGGGCAAGGGATTATGAGATTTATTGTATAACCTAGTAGGCTTGGTTTGGTCATGCGCAGCAATAGCTGATGCTGGCATGGACACAAACCATCCAAGGAACTCAAACACATATAAGGGGATACGGGGGTTTGGGATTCATAAGGTAGCAAGTAAATAACAAACGACTGACAGAGTGCACACATAGATAAAAATTAATTTACAAGGGAAAGAGAACATAGTATAGCATGCTAGTGACACATCTAGACTGCAGAAACATGCGCAGAATTAGACAGGAGTAACAAACTGGAGCAATTAAAGAAAACATGTTGTTGTTGAGGCTTGTAAATTAACTAGGACATACCAATAGAGAAGCAAAGAGCAGAAAAGGTAGAGCAAACAAGAGTCCACAGTCTAGCCTTGGCTATCAGCCTGCTAGATAAAGCAACAACACAAGTAGTAGTAAAGAAAGAGAGAGTTTTAAGCGTAAGTGTGTATTTTGAACTCAAGTTGTTACTTTGTTTAAAGAAAAGAGGGTAGGGTATTTATATTTTTTGAAAACGAGTGAAAAGTAAGGTAATAAGTAAAGTTTTAACACAAACATGGAAACAATCACAAGTCAGAAACAATTAATACAAGACTTCCCTTTAATCACGGGATTATTGCTCAACGGATACTAACAGGATTAATATAAGGAAAGAAAATCAATTTGTAAGCGGAATGATTGTTGCCATAGAAGGAGCAGTAAAATCATATAGTAAGGGTTTAAGTCTAAGTACATGAATGTACTTATTTTTGGAAAGGATCTGGTAAGGCCAAACAAAGTGAGAGAATCAATTAACCCTTAATGGGCTAGTAAAAATCAGAATTTCACAAAGGAAAAGTTTTGAAAATCAATCACGAGTTTGAGAATCAACCACAGAAGGGACTCAGTATATGAATGAAGTGCACAAGTAATAGACATGTGAGTCCAAGCTATGGCAAGAGGAAATAGCATACAGTAATAGCACAAAGTTAGTAGACAGCAAGTATTCATAGCATGGTTTTCAACACCAAACAGGTGCAAACAAAGTAAATCAAACAGATAGACTCAGGAACTCAACAAATATCCAAAAATTAGGTTTTCAACACCAATCAAACTTAGAGATGATAAATAAATGAATCGAATGAAATATTTAACAAATAGACTCAGAAACCCTAGTTTGAAATCAAAAGATTTTAAAAAAGGAAAATTGGTGAAAACGTTTAAAATATCACATATAGCACAGATCGAGCACAGATCCAAACAAATAAACAAAAAAGAACCTCGAATAGCAACCCTAGAAACGAGAAAGGCTAGGAAGAAACAAGATCAAATCCGGAGTTGATAAGGTCGGAACTAGGCTTAAGAAGCTAAGACATGCCGGAGATGGCCGGAGACCTCGAATCGACGAAGGTCTGAGCAAAGGCCCTTGAAGTTTGGCCTCGAACCTTCAAGTATCAAGCATGTGAAAGCAATAGAAGCAGAGTATAGGTCGTCCATGGATTGAGTGGCCATGAACTCCGGTGGATTTGGGGTTTAAAATGGCAGAGAGCGACTAGGGTTTCGAGAAAGTTCGAGAGCATTTGAGAGAAGAGAGAATTAGAGGCGGCGTTTCTGAGAGAATGGGGTAGGGTTTAGGGGTCATTTGAAATTAAAAAAGGAAAGAAGAGATCTGGGCCGTTTATAAAAAATGATCAATGGCTTAGATCCAATGAACTGAATCCGAATAAAATTGACTTATCCAAAGATTTCTATACTGCAAAGAAATTGGTTTCCAAGTTAGGACTTTCATCAGAGAGGATTGACTGTTGTGAGAAAGGATGCATGTTATTTATAAGGATGATGCAGCGTTAGAAAATTGTAAGTTTTGTAACCAACCTCGTTATAAGGAGGCTACAAATTCTAATAAAAAGAAAGTTCCAGTGAAGGCAATACATTACTTACCCCTTATACCAAGGTTAAAAAGATTGTATGCATCAATAAGCTCCGCTCCTCATATGAGATGGCACTATGAACATAGAAGGGCAACCGGTGTTCTATGTCATCCGTCAGATGGAGAAGCATGGAAGCATTTTGATAGGGTGTTCCCGGACTTTGCAAGTGAACCAAGAAATATTAGGTTGGGATTATGTGCTGATGGATTCACTCCATTTGCAGTCTCTGTCGAACCATATTCATGTTGGCCAGTGTTTGTTACGCCATATAATCTTCCTCCAGAGTTTTGTATGAAAAGTCCATATTTGTTCCTAACTTGCATTATTCCAGGTCCACGTAATCCAAAAAGTTTGATTGATGTATACATGCAGCCGTTGATTGATGAGTTAAAGTTATTGTGGCATCAAGGTGTGGAAACCTATGATATATCAACTAAACAAAACTTCAGATTGCGTGCCACTTTAATGTGGACTATAAATGATTTTTCTGCTTATGGAATGCTATCCGGGTGGTCTACTGCTGGAAAGTTAGCCTGCCCGACTTGCATAGAAGACACAAAAGCTTTCACTTTGAAATATGGAGGTAAGAACACATGGTTTGACTATCACCGTCGTTTCTTACCAATGGATCATGAATTTTGGAGAAACAACTAGTGCATTTATGAAGAATCAAACTAATTATGAAGAGCCACCTTCAGTCTTGTTGCTAGAAGAAATTTGGAATAGAGTTAGGGATCTACCTAATGTAACAGAGTCTCCATTGCCTAATAAGATACCTAGTTATGGTGTTACCCATAACTGGACTAAACAGAGCATATTTTGGGAGTTACCTTATTGGAAGCATAATCATCTAAGGCATAATCTTGACGTCATGCATATTGATAAGAACTTTTTTGATAACTTGTTTAATACTGTGATGGATGTCAATAATAAGACAAAAGATAACTTGAAGGCCAGGATGGACTTGAAGGAATATTATAGGCGAAGTGAGTTGTATCTTACATACCTGAATAACAAGATTCAGAAGCCCAAGGCCAGATACACATTCACTTTGGATGAGAGAAGGGAGATTTGTCAGTGGGTTAAGAATTTGAGTATGCCAGACGGATACGCGTCAAACTTATCTAGGTGTGTTGACATGAAAGAAGGGAAGTTGATGTCAATGAAAAGCCATGATTGTCATATTTTCATGGAATCATTGATGCCTATTGCGTTCAATGCGTTGCCTGATAGAATATGGAAGCCTATCACAGAGATAAGCTTTTTTTTTAAGGAGTTGTGTTCTAGCACATTGAGGATGGAGAATTTAACTTACATGGAGATTAATATTCGCCTAACTCTAAATAAGTTGGCGATTGGTTTCTTCGATGTAATGGAGCATCTTCTAATTCACCTTGCGCAAGAGGCACGACTTGGAGGGCCAGTTCAGTATAGATGGATATATCCATTTGAGAGGTAATAAATGATTTTTAATCATTTGCCCTTTATTTATTTTAATTAAATATTTTTCTGTCTAAGAAATCGTACTATGCAGGATTATTGGCAAATGTAAGCGGACCATAAAAAATAGATCGAGAATTGAGGGATCGATATGTGAGGCATATCTGGCTAAAGAAACTTCTTATTTTTGTTCATATTATTTTGAACATGATGTGCCATGTTTGAGAAATAGACCCAATTGACATGACGATGGAGGAAGTAATGATCCTTCAGCACCACCATTTTCCATATTCAATCAACCAGGAAAAGGTGATCCAAAAATAGTTCAAAGCGAATCTTGACTGAAAAGGAACTAGAGTCAGCTACAACACATGTACTATTGAATTGCCCCGAGGTCCAACCTTATTATAGGTAAATATATATTTATATTACCAAGTTCCATACAAGCTCAGGTCCTTGTTTTAACTAATGAATAATATAATTGTGTCGGACAGTTACTTTGTGGGTACATACGGGCAAAATGCTATTTATCCTACGTTTCCAAAGTGGTTTAGAGAATTTGTAAGTGTTACTTAATATTTAACATGGTTTTTGTTAGTTGAAAATTAATTACATGTAATTTAAAATTCTAAAGTTTCTCTAAGAATATATATGTTCATAATCCAGCTAATTACATACGTGATCAATTTCTGTATGATATAGCTTGGGGGCCTGATCCTAGAGTCAGAAAGATGTCTAGGTATTGTGTTAATAGGTAAAAGTTCCATACAGAAGAATGGTTTAAGGGCAAGAAAACCAATAATAGTAGGGTGTGGGTGAAAGGTGAAAGGGATATTGATTATTATGGTATGATTCAAGAGATTTTAGAACTCGAGTACAGTGTTGGTTGGCCAAAGAAAAAGTTGGTACTCTTTCGGTGCAAGTGGTATGATCCAGCACCAAATAGAGGTACAAAGGTGCACCCCGGTACAAAATAGTTGAAATTAAGCAAACAAGGGATTGTCTATTCTATGATTCATTTATCATTGCACAAAATGTAAAACAAGTATATTACACTCCATATCCTTTGTGCAAGAAAAAGTCCTCATGGAGGGTGGTTATTAAAACAAAACCCGTGGGTAGAGTGGAAGTCGAGGAAGTTTTGGATGTAGCTTACCAAAATGATATTTCAACTGTTGAAGCATTGGTAGATGATGAATTAGCAGGTGAATTACACCATAGCGAAGGCATATTTGAAGAATTTGATATTTCTATCCTTGGATCAAATTTAAATGATGATGGGGAAGGAACATCCAAGGCAAATGAGGAGGAAGACCCAGCCAATGAATATAAAACAAGCGATGAGGAAGAATTATCTGATGGAAATGAAACAAGCGATGGAGAAGAATTTCTTGATGTCAATGGAACAAGTGATGAGGAAGAATCTAATAATGAATATGAATCAAGTGAAGATGATTGACTTGTGGGTTTTTTTTATCTCTTTAAATTTTATATTTTTCCTTAGTTGTCTAATATGTTGAAGAATTATTTTATGTTTTTAGTATGTCGTTAGGTTTTATGTTATTCTTTAATCATTTAATTTGTTGAAAATTACTTTATGTGTTTATTATTTCTTTAATTTTTATATTTTTCCTTAATCATCTAATTTGTTGAGGAATTACTTTATGTTTTTATTATTCTTTAGGATTTTTATATTTTTTTCCTTAATCTTCTAATATGTTGAAGATTTTATCTCTTTATTATTTTATATTTTTTCCTAATCATCTAATTCTTTATGTTTTTGTATTGTTTCTTATACATCTAGAAGATTTGCTTTATGTTTTTTTTTACTATGGTTATATTACGTAGATGACATCTGGGGGTAGCGATCGTCGACGCCATAAGCGTAAGGGGACTCAATTACAATGTCCAACTGTAGGTCACTATCCTCCACATATGGGGCCTCCTCCTACTTTTCCTCCTCAGTTGACTTCATTGCCACCTACATTTTTTATGCCGCCACCTGGGTCTGTTCACATTTCTGTATCTTCAGTTGGCCCGAACTCTGGCTTTAACCTTAATTTTATTCCCACACTAAATGTAACTTATTCTCCCGGTTTTCATATTAGTCAACAAGGTAGCTCCTCAGCACTGCCTACTTCATCGAGTCCAGCTGCATCTCCGCATCAAGCACACCTAGCGTATCTAGGTCAAATATTGGAGTCTCTGGTACACAAACATCACCATCCATTGGTAGTGCTACACCAGCAACTTCTCGGGGTCGAAGTGGTAAAGTGACTCCACAATTTGATACATATGGTAGGCTGATTATCATTCCGGATGAGAAAGATGGGTAAGTAATCCTTATGTTTATTTTTATTCTGTTGAATATACATTTTACATATGTTAATTTTAATGCAGGTTTTTCCCTTCATTTGCTGCCGCACATATGATTATAGAGTCTATGAAGCCGTTTTATGATGATGATTGGGGTAGATGGAAAGACATTCTATATGATATCAGAGATAAAATGTGAAATCAGTTTAGGGTACGTATAAACCTTATTTTTAAATTATATATCAAATATCCAATTTTACTCTACTTTATTTAATTATTTTCCAGACTAAGTGTGTGTGGGAGCAACGATATGACAATGAAATAAAATATGTATACGAGAAGAAAGCAAAAAGAATGATTACAAGTTCATTGTATGAAGCTCGAGATAAGAGAAAGAATCCTGGTTGGCTAAGAAATGATGTGTGGTTAAAATTTTTAGCAATATGGGATAGTCCTGAATTTAAGGCGAAGAGCGAACGAGCAAAGGCAGCCCGAGCCTCTCAAAAGGGTAGCTCGTTGCACACCGAGGGATCTATGAGTTTTGCTGCGCATCGACAGAGATTGGTAATGTTCACTAGAAAGCATAATTTCTCACTTTTCCTATTTCCTCCGTCTAAAAGTACCTAGTTTCCCTCTCTTCCCCTTTTTGTATGTGTTTGTTTGATGCCCTTAGAAAGGGATACAATCAGAACGGAATATAATCTGTCACACCATTTTTCATTGAGTTAAAAGGTCCAACACCATGATAATCAAACATGGGTGGCTGGACAGGGCCAGGACCAGGGTTAACAGGTGGTTTAGGTGGTAGGACAGGTTTCAATAAACCACCAGATTTTCCACCATTGAAGTTTGTTGGGACATTGCAAATAATTTTCGGTGATTTCCCTAAGTATACCTTGCATTTCTGAACACCTGCTCTAGTTAAAGACATTGGCATGATCACGAATTCACCATTCTTGTCTGTCATGGCTATTTGAACATTTGTCTTCCTTGCATTATTGTGACAAACTAGCTCCACTACAGCTCCTGCAAAAAACAGTACAACCATTGAAATCAAAAGCTCAATCAGTAGAGGGAAATAAAATAATGAAGTAAAAAGTACGTAGAGATACTCCAATTTACTAATAGGAGTGTGGATTTAATTAGCTTATATACACTAATAATAAGTTTCTTTTTACACATACATGTATTCTCCGTTCCAAATTTATTTAGAATTGACGAGTTCATACTTTTAAGGTTCTTAACACTCAACTCATTAAGTTTCAACCCAAAATTTAATATTATACGTACTATTTTTGTTACTGATTTTAGTAACTTTTCACACGTTAACATCATTCCTTCCCACACACATTAGAAAGGGATATAATCTGTCAATTTTGGCAATTATATTCCTCCTTTTAAATAGAAGAAGTGCTTCTGCTAATGTTTCAAGCTGAAATCTATTACGAACTTGTGAGCATGTTGGAGTTGGGAAGTGAGAAATGTTAATAGATTATTGATTATGTTTCTTCTGATCCGATCTTTGCTTATAGTCACTGGGTTTTAAGTTGATAAGGTAATTACACATTATATGATTGTTAATGATTGGTTCTGTTATGTGAATGTCGGTTGGTATGGGTTGTTTCCTGGTGGATGAATCTTGTTGGTTTTGATTATACTTACTTTATCATCTGTGAAACTGTTGGTCGATTAGTAAATTGGTATAGGAGATTCCTTAACAAATATTCATCATGAAAATGGTGATTCCTTATGCCTAAAGCAATAGAAATGAGGAACAAGATACAGTGAAAACTCTCACAGTATAATTTGATGGTTAACTAAAGTATACATCAAGAGATTCAAAACCATGAAGATTACCATGAACATGCTCATTATGACTATGTTTGTAAGGTATCATATGAACAAACAATTGTTCCTCCCTTTTACTGCATCTATAGAATATAAGGTACATGCAAGCCGCTAAAAAGGATACTACAAGAACTGCTACAACTGATATGCCAGCTATCGCTCAACCTAAAATTCATCTCAGTAATCCAGCAAGAGAAGAGAGTTTCTGTTTGTATATGACAGATAAAGATTGATTTAGACCCTTCTTATACGTTAATTTTGTTTCGCATAGTGTTTCTTTGTGACAAATTTTTCCAATAAGCTAAAGGTTGGTAATGTAGAAAGTGTTCAGAGTTATAAAACTTGAAATTTCATGCTAGTGAGTTAAGTAAAGATCTGGGATTTCGTTAGTTTGTGTATTGTAAGATTGGACGGCTAAAGAGGAGGAAGCTGTGGATGAGGATCTCCTAGTAGACTGAGGCTTTGGATGGGTGTGATTACCCTTGTACACAATTTCAGTAATTTGTCCATCTAAAGACCTCTCTACTTTTTTCTTTGTGGGACAATTTTGGAAAGTACATTTATAGTAACTTCTTGGATTTTCACTTCCCTTCACTTGTTTCTGCCCATATTTTCTCCAATTGTACCCATCTTCTGATCTTTTCTGCTCCCTTATACTCTGTGATGATTGGTTGTTATATTGGTTGCTCTTAGCATTATTTTTCAAGCTCTACATAGTGTTGAATTCAGTTCTTCTACTAGCATTTTCATCATTCTGGTTTCTTGATTCTTGATAATTCCATGATTGTTTCCCCTGATTGTGCACAAGAAAATAAGAGGGTCAATTAAAGTTTACCAATTGATCTCACTAGAAAAATTATATTTTATTTGCAGGAAAATTTAAAAGGGGGACCAGTGTCTGATGCTGAGGTCTTTGCGGAGACACATAAGAAAAAAAAGAAAGACGGTTCAAGGGAAGGATGGGTTGAGACACGTGCATCAGAACAATATGTAAGATCATAACTTTAAGACTATTTTCAGAGTTTTTAGCCAAACTTGTCCCTTATCTTTGGGAGTAGATCTAATTTTGTCCTCATACTTCCTCGAGGCACATTGAAACTTGCCATCTTTGAATAGTACATTTCCTTCATTCTTAGTTTTATCACATGCTTCAATTTTCTCCTTGATATCCATCTTCCAAAATGGTTTCTCCTGTATGAATCAAGAAACTAGTTTTTAAAAGAACCATTAATTGATCACTGAATTACTGATCATTCATAGTAAATTTATATTATAAAAAGTCAAAATTAAAGCAGTAGCTCTAATAGAGTCTTAAGAAATTAATATATATAGAAATGGAACTTTTATTTCCACATAACTACATTTAAAGAATATACATATGTGCGAAGTCTCTAAAAAGATTAATTCAAAATACTTGGTACGTAGACAACATAACTAAAGAAATATATGTTCCTCGCTTTACTTATATTGGATTTAACAATATACTTAACTAATTAATAGATACATAAACCTGTATTAGCTAGTCTTCATATTAACTAAGATCCTTTTAGCTTAGCAAAGCTGCAGATGAATTTGCGAAGGAACCATAAAAGTTAGGCTTTTGATCTCTGATTAAGAAAGCCAAATCGCTTGTCGAGGTTAATCCATTTAGATATTGCTGGAAACAGCTTCACTGAGATCCCAGGAGCCATAGGTCAGCTTTCTGAACTGCAATATCTGTCTCTTAAGTTTAATAATTTCAACTTGTCAATACCCCAAGAAATTGGAAATTTGTCAAAGCTTGAGACCTTGGATATATCCTATATTGAGAGCTTTAAGCAAGCCATAATTCCAGAGGAATTCGAAAAATTGAAGAAATTGAAATACTTAACTATTAGACAGTCAAATTTGATGGGGAACATTCCAGAAATATTTTCTGCTCTTTCAGGTCTAGAGACCTTGGATCTATCTGGCAATTACTTAAATGGGATGATTCCAAGCTATTTTTTCCAATGGAAGAATTTAACCTCTCTTCTCTTGCTGGATAACCAGTTTTCTGGTAGGTTACCGACTTTGGCAGCAAGTTTTTTAATGATGAGTAAAACTCAAGAAACATCTTTTAGTCTTTCAAATCTCGAAGTCTTGGATCTCTCAGGAAACCACCTAAATGGTTCGATTCCAAGCTACTTGTTTCATTTCAAGAAGATATATACTTTGTATCTGCAACATAACCAATTTAGCTTAGTCGTAGGTTCTCTCGCACAACGGGCACATGCTAAGGGTGGTAGCCGATAATTGAACACGAAAGGGTGCTGCCATTTTCAGAGATCTCAGTTCTTGCGGTTCTTTATTTAGCCTTCTGTTCTCGCCTTTTAAATATTCAGTGACAGAATTATTTATTTATATAATCCTTATTACTTTTATTTCAGGATGGATTTCATAGAAGCTTGGATGAATGGTGTCAGATGCAGCCTGCTTTTGATGATGGTACCCCAATCCAACCGTCACCCGATGTTATGACTTCAATATGGACGGATGTAGCAGGTGGTGTATCTAAAGGAAGAGTTTACGGGCTTGGAGTACAAAGGCCTTCCTCTTTTCGTCCATCCCATTAGTTTCAGATGCTCCTAATCAGGAAGAAATGGGAGCAATGCAAAAGAATATTGAGTTGTTGTCGAAATGATGTGAGACGTCCGAAGCTTACATTGCTAGAATGGATAAATACATGAAAAAACACATGCCCCACTTTTATGATGATGAAGAGTCTGATTCTGATGTGTAGTAGTAATTTAAGGTTGATTACTGTTCTTGAATGTTTAAATTTTATATTTAGACTTTATGCTAGATTTGAATGATGTGTTATATATATGTTTAGACTTTATTATATTAGTGTTGATATGTATTAGCTACTCAGACTTTATATTAAATATTTCGACGTTAAGTAATATTTTGGTTTGACATTATTGGATTTGAATGTTTGTTGGTTGATGTTGGAATTGGTTGGTCATAATATTTTGCATTTGACAGGTGATGTGCTAATAAAATGGCATGCAGCATGCTGTCAAATTTCAACCCAGTTTTCCGACTACTGTAGTCGAAAAGTGTGTCTAGCATAATAATTTTTCGACTACGATAGTCGGAAAGTGAGGCCAGAATATTACAGATTTCGACTACTGTAGTCAGAAATTATAATAAATAACTAATAAATAATTATTATTTGTATAATATTTCCACTACAGTGGTCGAAAATATTTTTTAAAATAAATAATATTTTTTCTTATTTTCCGACTACTTCAGTCAGAAAATAGTTGTTCTTTTAATTTTTGGTGGAAAATATTTTCTGACTACTGTAGTCGGAAATTTCCGACTACAGTAGTCGGAAAATATTTTCCGACCAATCTTTTTCCGACTACTCTAAATCAGTCGGAATAGGTACTTTTCCGACTACTTTCCAACTATTTTGGTAGTCGAAAAATAGCGAACTTCTTGTAGGGAGTTTATGTGAACTTATTTCCTTTTTGGTTCGTTACAAAAAGAATGAACCCTTTCCAAATTTGGAAACGTTTTAGCTTAAATTTCCAATTCTACCCTTAATGAGAAGCTTTTATAACCACACAAATACTCTGGACCCCAATTTAATTTGTTTCGGACTACAAATTCCAAAAGTCTTCATTTTTTTCTTAAATTCCGTCCTAATCAAAATATTCAAATAAATTAGAACGGATGGAATACTACTATTGTATCAATAGTAATGTAGTTAGTAGCTAGTTGGTCAGCGGTCAGACTTGACAGACTTGCAAGTGGCAGTAGTCTGGACTATGAACGTTTCCAGGACATTCTCGTAGACCTATAAATATTCTAGAAAACCCAATTTAGAAAGGTCACCAACAGCGGACGGAGATTTGGTTTTGTATACCCTAATAATATTATCTTAGTCATATAACTTTTGTTTCATGGCATGAGATCGGTATATAGAAATGACATATGAGATCTTTTCTTAGGTCAAATTCGACATCTACAGACAACGGAGAAAATTTATCAGTTGATAGAAGCTGCAGGTCAACTACCACTGTTGTAGAGCAATGTACAACCAGGAGTACACATTTTATTTGTTACTTAATTAACTGCTTAGCACAAATTAAATATGTTATTTTGGTATAAAGAGTTATTCTATTCTGTAGTATAATATAATAATCTTCTTTCTTCATTTGTCAAAATAATACTGCTTACAGTAACAACAAAATACATTCAAATGGTTCACTTTGCAGCCGTCTACGTACAGTGGGAAATTGACCCTATAATTAATAGAGAATCATTTTAGTTTTCAGTCTAATGATAAGAATAATGTGAAAATTTTTATTTTGTGTCTCATACAACTAACCCAAATTTTTGTGGATTCAAAAGTATAAGATTTGAGGTTCATAAATTTGCAAGACAAAAAGGAATTTCATATACGAGACACAAAATAAAATTTCTCGAACAACGTTACGCAACATCATGCTTACAAAAGCCCAGAATCAATAGTTACATCCAGTTGGCCATTTTCATGCATATATATATATATACACGTCAACAACAGTATATATCCAGCTCGTAATTATAGACCCAAGGAAGAGTAACGAATGTACAGTCAACGTTGGCAAGTTGGCAAACATGGCTGCTGGCTGCTGATAAAGCTAAAAGCGTCTTCTATTTTACTTTCCCGAATACTGAAGGAAAAGACCCAAAACACATTTTGAACTGTTCAACAGCGTCTAATAAGCTGTAAGTTATCAGAAAGAAGTACCGTTTGTTGTTGTAAACCATGAACCATTGTCAATTGAATTTAAGTTCTATGCACTTGATAAAACATATTCACTCTAGTCACTAATTTATAATTTCACGCTCTCTCGGTTTCAATTTATGTAAACTCATTTGACTGCGTACGGAGTTTAAGAAAAGAGAAAAGACTTTTGAACTTATGGTGTAAAATGAGGCACATATATTTTGTGTGTCTATAAATCATTGCATAAAGATAAATTATTTCCAAATAAAGAAAGGGGTCATTCTTTTTTGCACGGACCAAAAAGGAAATATGTTCACGTAAATTGAAATGGGGAGAGTATTAGTTAATATATTAAAGTTGAAAACTAATCTGTTTATCACATGTTAACTTAGGGGTATTCGACGGTCGGTACGGTACGGTATTTAGATATTTGGTTCGATATTTTCAGTATTCGGGTTCTTAAAATGCTATACCAATACCATACCTAATTAAATTCGATATGGTTCGATTTTTCCCTTTTCTGTTTCGATTTATTCAGTTTGTTAAGTTCGGTTTATTCGGTTTGAATACTAACCAGTGCATAGAGTCATAGACGGTAATAGTCTTAATTAAAGTACTCGAAAGTACAAAACTAAAAACGCTTGTTGACAATAGTTTTGTCCAAACCAGCAAATACAAACTCAGAGAAAGTAAATTTACATAAAAGAATAAATTTGATCATTAGAAATTTCTGGTTATTTGCTTGAAGTTAATTGATGAACTTAGAGAATAAGGAAAGTAAAATTTCAAATTTCTTATATTTATGTTATAACTAATAATTGTATAATATAATATATATTCAGGTACGATATCGGTATTTTATTTTAAAATACCAAATACCATACCTAATAGTAGCAACTTTTTTTTGAACTAGCTTAAATCAAATACCATACCGAATATCAAAATATCGAAATACCAAATACTTTATTCTTGATTTCGATACGGCAATCCGGTATTTACGAAATTATGCACCTCCCCATGTTAACCTACAACGGTGTGACAAAAATTGTTAGCATTATAACTCAATATTTTTCTATTATATTTACTTCTAATAACTTGTGGGAGAGTTGTTTTGACTTTTGAAGGAGTCCATAGTCTACCACTTACATATTCCCCATCTTTGCACTAATAAAATAGTCCCTTAGCCGTCCCTCTTGAGAGTTGAGACTTCAGTCACCCACTTATACTAATAATTACGTAAACAACTTCCACTTGGCCATCAACAATCAATCTCTTTCTCAAACGTGCTCCACTCTCCTTCCATTTTTCTATTTCATTATTCAATTAAGTACCTTCCTACTACTCCTCCCGCAACTTCCCTCCCTTTCTCATCCTTTACTCCATGATCTCCCCATATATACTAACTACTTCACTCAATTACAATCACCAAGTTCTCAAATCTCTCTCTTTTCTCTTCTCTCAAATTCTTTACTGACTACTTCTTTGAGTTCATTAGTTGCTAAACAATATCATTCTTTGTTTTATTCTTTCAAGAAAAATTAAAACAACTAAGGATATGGCACTTGAAGCTTTGAACTCTCCAAGAACCCCAACCCCACCATCATTTCAGTATGAAAACACCACTCTCAACTACCTTGAATCTTGGACAAAGGGTAAGAGATCAAAAAGACCACGTAGTATAATGGAACAACAGCCTACTGAAGAAGAATACTTAGCTTTCTGTCTTCTTATGCTTGCACGTAGCGGTAATTCTACTACTTCAACGAATCTGATATCAACTTCCTCAGAGTCCAAGAATTTGTACAAGTGTTCAGTGTGTGGTAAGTCTTTTGGATCTTATCAAGCTCTAGGTGGACATAAAGCTAGTCACCGTAAACAGCTCATTAACGGAGACGTCAATGAAATCTCCGCCACCACCGCCGGTGCCACGTCATCTAACGGCCTTAGTGGGAGGACTCACGAGTGTTCTGTTTGCCACAAGAGTTTCCCAACTGGACAAGCTTTGGGTGGTCACAAAAGGCGTCACTACGAGGGAAAGGTGACATCATCCGATGGTGTGGGGTCCACGAGTAGCCAGCGTGGATTTGACTTGAATATTCCTCCCTTGACGGAATTTTGGCCGGGATTTGGCTCAGGGGAGGATGAGGTGGAAAGTCCTCATCCAGCTAAGAAATCGCGACAATTTCCGTTAACCAAACTTGAATTATTCTGAGAAGTTTAGTTCGTTGATTAGTTAACTATAGTACTATGTCTTTTGGGTGGGCGGGATTTTTTTTTTTTTTGGGGGGGTAAATATCAAATATACCTTGGTGAGAGTGATTATTTGATTATTTAATTGATTCAATTTATTTTTTAAACTGATCTTGCTCTAGCTATGATTTTGTTCCCTTAATTAAATATACACAAAGCGAGTAGTCAGTCTACATTGTTAACGCGTTTACTATTTATATATACGACTTTTCATGCTTCAGATTTATAAATTATTATTCTAATTTTTCTTTGTAGCAAAAGATAGAGTTCATTTTTAGAAAATTTACAGGCGCATTGAAAGTGGTAAATTCTGATTTCGCTATACAAACCCCATATTTTACTAAATTACTGTTTTAAATGGCTAGAACAAAAGATTAAGTTAGTATTGCTCCAAAAGAACGATGTTTTATAATTAAAACCCACTCTCATTCCCTCTACAAAAGAGAGGTGCAGATTCCCTCTTCCATACCCCTATGATTAATTAAAGGCAAAACTAAACCCTTAGAATTCAAAGTTGACAATGAGAGAATGATGTGAATAATATAGGTTGTGGTTAAGAAGTCGCACGTTGTATTTAAATGTCAGAGCGAAGTAGGTTGACAAATGATTGCCGCTCTTCGTTTAATCAACTGTAATCCACTACCCTATTAAATTGCCAAGAAATTAAATTGCAGTTTATGTTTGGCAACTGAATGGTCCAATAGGATGTCGCCTACGTAAAGATTATACTCTAGGATTTCTTATGTAATTTCTACTTTTCGTGAAGAAATATAATTGAAGTGGTGGATTCTTCAAATAACAAGGGACTGATCAACTATTCAAATAAGATGATGTTGAGCATAGTTTCCATCTCTTCTCGACAAAGAAGTAGGCTATAACTAGAGGCGTTCAAACCGAACCGGAAAACCACACCAAATCGAAAAATCAAACCAAACCGATTAAAAACCCCGACTAGGTTTGGTTTCACTTGGTTTGGTATTGAGTAAAAAAACCCGAACCAAATCGATATATAAATATATAAATTTTATTTATATTTTTAAGACTTTGTAGTGATTTTTCTTTAGAAAATGTAGAAATATTTGGGATCCTTTCATGTATTAACTTTAAAAGCGTAAATTAACAAAAAATTATTGTTAAACGACTAAGAAAATAACTATCATGTGTTACTAAAACATTTCTCCTATTAGAATATTTTAATAGATCATATGTTTGTCAATTTTTTCCATATTTACTAAACATATATTCACTTATCAAAACTTTATCTATAATTTTAATAACGTAAGATTGAAATAATATTCATGTAACAAAAAAACCCGAAAATCCAACAACACCGAACCAATCCAAACTGATATAATTGGTTTGGTTTGATTTTGATAAAAATCAAACCAACCCGGTCCATGTACACCCCTAGCTATAACTATGCTCGACATTATGCCCTAATTTCGCATCTTTATCATTAGTGGGGGCAAGAATCCACCCGAATTGAATTTTTTTAGAATGTTTCGAGAGAAAATTGAATTTGGTGGGACTATATAGGGTTGGGAAACAAGGATGAACTAAATTCATTTACTTTAGCATGAATTGGCCACATTATTCCGTGTGGAGAACGAGGTTGTGACGATCTGATAGGTCGTTTTGATTACTAGCTTCATTTTCTATGTTTCAAGACCTGCCGTAGCTTTATTTGATATCATACGATTTGCATGGGTGGTCCGTGTCATTTTTTTTTTTTTGAAAAGTTATTTACCCTTATAATTGAATAACAATTAAATGTGTACTTGATTTTAACGATACGTGATATAACTTGATAGAAATTAAGAAGACAGATTAATATTAAAACTAACGATAGTAAAATAGAGGCAAACCACAAAATTGACCAGCCTTAGCCTCTGAGTTTGATCATCCTAGAACCAAGAAATGTCTCAACTAGTGTTAGAACTGAACAACAAGATGATAAAAACTACAAATTATTAGTATATTGCTTTCTTTTTGTGTGTTACAATGTGTCCTAGTAATGATCAGAACCCCCTGTATATAGTGGGGGTAATCTACTTTTGGTATAATTCTATACAAGGTAAAAAATCTTATGATTTGCTAATTAATCAGCCTCTTCTTGATACGTGTCAAGATTTTCGCCGTGATCCTCGACCGATTACGGATATTTCGGATTTCTATTATTTGACTCAGTAAGTTTCTCCCGATCATGCTCAATATCGACTTGCTCGGTCTCTGGGTCACGAGCTCGGCGATCTAATTTTGCGCTTTGGTTCAATATAACCCGAGCTCGAGCTTTGACCTGCCACATTTCAGCCTTGATTGGTCAAACAACGGGCGAACCCGGTTTTGACCATATACAAATAGTCCCCTCATTTTTCGGAGAGAAGATGACGAGAAACGATATGAACTTCCGAACCTCGCTCCAATAGAATCTCGACAGGGAGCTATCCGGCCGGTCAACTTTTGCACTTATTTCTTGCTGGTTAAATTTTTTGGGATTCCTTCTATGGCCTTGATCTGGTCGGTGTTGACCTCGATGCCTCGTTGCGATACCAAGAAGCCGAGGAACTTTCCAGAGGTTATGTCGAAGGCGTATTTTTCGGGGGTTCAATTTCATGCCATATCGTTTGAGTATGTTGAAAGCTTCCCTCAAGTGGTCGATATGGTCCTCCTTTCTTTTTGACTTGACCAACATGTCGCCTATATATACTTCCATGGTATTGCCGAGTTGATCATTGAACATTTTGGTCACTAGCCTCTGATATGTCGCCCCTGTGTTTTTCAACCTGAATGGCATCACCCTATAGTAGTATATCCTCTGGTGGGTGATGAAAGTGGTTTTTTCTTGGTCCTCCTCCTCCATGAGGATATGGTTGTAGCCCGAGTAGGCGTTCAAGAAGCTCCGCAGCCCGTGCCCGACTGTAGCGTCGATGAGTTGGTCGATATGGGGCAGTGCGAACGAGTCTTTTGGGAAGACTTTTATCTAATCTGTGAAATCTATGCACACCTGCCACTTTCCGCTCTTCTTTTTCACCATGACCACATTGGCGACCCATTGAGGATACTTCGATCCCCTGATAGAACTGTTCACTAACAATTTTTCGACCTCTTCACGAGCCACATCATTTATTATAAAATTTAACTTTCATCTAATTTGCCTCACTGGGGGGTAAAATGGGTCGTTGTTCAACTTGTGAGTTGCTATCTCCTTCGGGATAGCTGTAATGTCTGCATGGGGAAAAGCAAACAGGTCTACGTTACTTTTTAAGAATTAGAAAATTTACCTAGATCTTGGAGCTTATGGCCGATAAAATCTTTCTTGTTGTGGTTGTTGTCGTCTAGTTGGGTGGGGTCGAGGTCCTCTACGGCTGACCATGTGGCTTCTACGATTTTGGGGTCTTTGACGACGTCTTTCCTCTCCTCGCCATCTGACCCCGACTTCATTAATTGATATGCCTCTTCAGTCTTTCCTTTTAATTGTTGCGTGTATCTGTAGTCTTGGGCAATGTAGTAGTATTCTCGGGTAGTGCGCTGTTGTCATTGGATACAGAATACTCCCTAGGGGTGGGACATTTAAGGACTTGGTATAAGCTAGAGGGGACGGCTTTCATGGCATGTATCCAAGGTCGGCCTATGATGGCATTACACGCCGTATCCTGGTCTATGATGTGGAACATGGTCTTCAAAGTGACGCCGCCGGCTAGGATTGACAGTGTGATTTCTCAGATATCCACTCAACTATATTGTTAGAGCCTGTTAGTGTGATGCAACGCAGCACTATACTGTCCTCGAGCTTCATTTGGGTGAGAACTCGAGGGTGGATGATGCATACGCGCCACTTGTCATCGACCATAATACGTTTTACATCAGTATCAAATACATATAAAGTAATGACGAGAGCGCCATAGTGAGGAAGGACCAAATCGTGGGTATCTAAATTATCAAAGATGATACTTTCTTCGAGTTCGTCATACCATTTATGGGTGATGGACCATTTAAGTTTGTGGGTGGTGGTGAACTTTACGGTGTTGATAGATATATCGTTGCCTCCTCCAATGATCATTTGAATGGTTCGGGGCGGGGAAGGTGTTTTGGGCAGTCCCCGGTGTTGTTTCCGCCCCGAGCGAAGTTGGTCCTCCCTCGATCGCTCATCAGCTTTTTCAAGTGACCTTGGTGAAGCATGTTCATGACCTCCTGTCTTAGAGCAATACAGTCCTCAGTTTTATGACCCCACTCCTGGTGGAATTCGTAGAGGGCATTTGACTTTCTGTTGCTCGGGTTGGATCTCATCTTATTTGGCCATTTCACTTTGGGGTGGAGCTTCTCTAGTGCGTAGACTATTTCTGAGGGGGGGAAACACAAAAATTGTGAGTAGATAATAAAGGGGCGTACCTCTCTCATTTCGGTAGATTCCTGTTCGCGACCTGGATGGACCTTCATCGTGGATGGAGGTTGCATGAGGGTGCCTCTGACGTAAGGCAGATGTCTCTCTCAATTAGGTTGGGATCCCGCTAAATCTCTCATGTTGTCATTCCTCCAGTCTTTCCTAGACTCCATTTGGACCGAGGTCAAACATTGGGTAGTTCCGCTGAGGTAGTCCTCATCAGCTCTTACCTCGGCACAGTAGGTGCTGTGTATCTCATCCCAAATGGTTGGAGGATATTTCATGAGTCGGCTTAGCAACTTTTTGGTCGCCCTCAACCTACTTTTTCTTAGCCCATTCTGGAAAGCGGCTACCGCCATCCCCTAAAATACATTTGGAAGGGTCATTCTTACATGGTTTAACCGGTGAGGAAGTCCTTGAGTCCTTTGCCAAGCGATTTCTTAATGGAGAATATGTCGATCACCCTCGCCTCTGCTTTCTTGGCCCCGGTTAGGTTTTCTCCAAAAAAAATTAGCAATATCGGCGACACTTGTCCTTTTGCTAGGTCATTGCCTTTTACTGCAATGACAGTGGGTCGGATGATCCTCTGGGTCCGTCATGTCATCATATATCTTTAACTACGGCAACATTTTAAAGGTCTTTGGTATGGCATGCGGTGCAGCCTCGTCCCTATATGGTTTCTCAACAAACCGAATGGCATCTCTTTTTGGTAAACGTTTCGAGGCACCTGGTATTTTTTCTACTCTTTTTTGGTACTCTTTCATTTGGCTACGGAGCATTTTGTTCTCCTTTTCCATCTCCTCCATTTTTCTCAAAATGGTCGTGAGGGTGTCATTACCTGCATCATTAACATTGTGAGTTATACTTGTTGCAGGAGGGGGAGGGGGTGTGCTGCTCATCAGCTGCTGAAGCGACACTAGCCCTTGTCTATTCCCTACTCGACCTCCCAGCGGGCTTGTCGAGGAAGTCGGTTAGCATGCTTGTCAACCATGCCTCAAGTAAATTTTTCACTGCTGGTGGTGCCTCTTCTGTCGTGGATGTAGAGGAACCCTTACCGTGCGAGGTCGTGACGCTACCGAGAGGTGGATGAGCTATTTCGCTTGGGAGAGGATTTTGGTGTTATGTCTTCGCCATCCGCTTCGTCCACTTCATTAATGGTGTGGAAAAGATTGCCGTGAGGTTGGCTATCACCTTTCTCTTTTCCTCTCTGTCGCCTGCCATGTCAGATTTGTGCAAACAAGGAATTACGGGATTTGCAAAGTTTTGGGCATTTTTTTTAAGATACAGGGAAAACTAAAATTTTAACTAGAAAATCCCCACATACGGCGATAAATTATTTGATCAAAAAGTGTTAAACATTTTTGCTAAACTAATTAAACAATATGATAATGGGTAAATCCTAGTTAAATATAATAAATCCTAGGTCTGAGAATGGTAAATATGAATAACGCACAATCGCACTTAAAACTATTTAATGCCAAGGGGTTGCTTAATGATATAGTTATGAATATGTGAGGGAAAATGACAAGCAATAACTATATTAAATGGCAATAAATGCAAATAGAGGGAATGATTCACTCAAATACAAACGAACATGGGAATATAGAAAGCTTTCTGGGATCTAATGTGAGAAAGCTTGGGACTAACAACAAATCGAATCTTTTTGTAAAGGCAACGTTTTTAATTTACTTAAGAGTCAACTTTTCAACAGAGAGCTTCTCTCATATAGAATATTATGTGCCCCTTTCTTCTCTCTCTCTATTCCTACTTATATGGGACATTTCCCTTACCTAACAGGAAGTACAAATATAGAGAATATTCCATAGAATATTCCTCTAAAATATCTTATTACTAAACTAGTTGTTTGGGTTGATTTGAGTGCCCGCCCTCGACCTTAACTACTCAGCTTGCCAACACGTTACTTCTTAAGCATGACCTCGGCATAATCGGCTCTTATCCTTTCTTATACAAGATTTTCTTAATCAGATTTTGACCCATACAGTCATGATTATTTTTCTTCACCTAACCCTAGATTAAGATCGAAAACTACTCTGATACATATTTGTAGGAATGATTAGGAAGAGAATATTTTTCTTAGAGAATGCTCAAGTTGTATTAGGCTACTTAAGGCCACTTGATGTATTACAACCACCAAATACATCTCTATTTATACTACTCAAAATACTATTCAAGACAAGGGTGTTAAACGGGTGGGCCGGGCCGGGCTGGGTAAGGAAAAATTGAAACTGACCGGGTTCCGAACAGGGCCGCTTACAAGTTAGGGTTTACCGGGCTTAACAGGTCTGGGTCCATCCGAGTAAAAAATGAACCATAAGGATTAGGGGTCCAAAGGGCTGGGCCGTGCCGGGTTAGTATTTCTTTTTGTTGGTATTTTGTATAACTATTGTAATTTATATTAATATAAAGAATACAATGGAGACGGGAAAAATTGCACTTATAAATTGTAAGTGCTACATTTATTTCAAAATTCAAACTTACAAATTGAAAGGTTTACATTTAACAATAAATACATTAACAAAAAAGAGTAAATTCAAAGATTTTGCATTGCCTTAGTAAGTTCTTCAAAATCAATATGAATTGATTGGCCTTCTTCTAGAGTGTTAAATTCATATGTGTTACCATGTGTTAATATATCTCCAAGTTCCTCGTCTTCTGGGCTATAAACATCTTCACATCCTTGATTTCTTCGTTCCGATCTGATCCAATCTCTGAAACATACTAAAACTTCCAAAGCATTGCTTCCCAATGAGTGATGGGTATCTCCAAGTTATTGTCTTGCTTGGCTAAATGCACTCTCTGATGCAACAGTTGAAATTGACACATTCATCACGTCCCGAGCCATAGCGAAAACAACAAAAAATTGATTTTTATTCTCATGCTACAATCCCAATGGAGAAAATTCCTTTGTGCGGGGCTTTTTTTGCTTTTGCAATTAGAATTGAAGTTCATCAATGTTCCTGCTACTAGTTTGAGTGTTAGAAAATGTAGAAAAAATATTAAAATTATCAAGGCATTCATCATCATCCATAGTAGTAGAAGTGGTACAATGCATAGTAGGATTAACATTGCCTACATTAAGAGCATCATCATCAAATATATTTGCATAATAATTATATAATTATTGTAAGGAATCATTTAGCTTGTTCATACAAACATATATAGCTGGGGTCTCAGTTTGTCCAATCTCCATATAAGTATATAAAATATTGATTAATTGGTGACAATCAGACATCTTAATAGAAGGATTTAAAACAGTACCAATTAAGTAAATCGGGGGAATTAGAACAATCAAGGCATGAATCTGGGCTTAAGGTTATGCTCGATACACGTATTCATAAATTTCCTAATTCTAGATTGTCTATTATTTCCTTGAATAACACTAACTACTCTTCTAACATGATTAATCTCTGTTGAAAATAAATCAAGGCCACTTTTAACAATTAAATTATAAACATGACATGCACACCTAACATGAAAACTTTCGTCAAGTGGTGGTTGCAAATGCAGTTTTAATATTGAAATTGTGGCATTATTGTTAGAAGAATTATCAAAAGACATATATAATACTTTTTTCTTAAGATTATAAAATTCAACAACTTCACAAACAGTAGTACTTATAATCACAGCAGTATGACTCTTATCTTCATCATATCTAAAAGCGATAATACATTTTTGCATACAACAATTATCATCTATCCAATGACATGCAATTATCAAAGAATCATTTCCATTAACAGCATGGCCAATATCAGAAGTTAGAGAAACTATACAAGGAAGGTGGCTAAACAAATAACGTATGTATTGTTATGCGGTGCCTTCCTAAGATTCCTTGGAAAGGCGACGTAAGGCTAAGAACCTGATGTAAGTGCAATTACTGTCCGCCAACTAAGGTCACATCCGTACGCTAGACTAGATTGTCAATGTCGTACTGGAAAACCAACGTCAAGAGAAATTGAGAGAACAGAAATGAGAATTGAGAATGAAATAAAGCTTGATTGCATTAATGAAAGTTATTACATAAAAGCAACATGGTGTCGAGGAGGAGAGACACCAATACAGAGAATTGTTTGCTTGCTAGAAAGTTTAATTTATTGATCCCCCCTAATAATGCTTAAAAAAATATAAACCAAAGCTACAAGACTAGACTTGATTAATATAGAGGAACATAATGGAAATACATGAAATAAAACTACTATATTTACAATGAAAAAAACTTAATTTTCTACAAGGCAGAAATAGGTTTGTTGTCAGTAGCAGCGTCTTTGGCATCACGATCGGCGCGCATTGCATTGTCTACGCACGCGGCGCTATTGGCATCTGCCTGCGGTTGGCCTTGGCGAGGAATATCGGTGGGGCAACAGAAGCACATATGCGCTTGTCACTTGGTGCGGACAAGACCACGGGGCGGTCCATGGCGCTAGGCATTGGGAGGATTGCTAGGACGCCACAGTGGGCGCCCAAGGTGTCATGGGGCATAGCTGGAAAGCCGCCCATGACATTCTCCCCCACCTGATTTGGCGACGTCCTCGATGCCTTAATTGCAATATAATTTTCAATTAGGCTGCTTTGAGGTTTATTCCCCTCTCCCAAGTATTTTCCTCTGCATCACAGCCCTACCATTTCACCAAGAACTCTTGGTGATCATTCCTTGAGGCATGAATCACTATATCATCAAAGATAGCTTTAACACGCCTTTTCCCAGTTTAATTGGGACCTCGAATACTGGATATTGTGAGCTGGCTCGGTGAAGGATCCTCCGTGTCTTCCCCAAAAGATTTCAGGAGACTAACATGAAAGACAGGACGAATTTTCCACCAAGATGGGGTATCCACCCGGTATGAAACTTTCCCAATGCGCCTTTCCATAGACAAGGGTCCAATGTATTTTTGCAATAGGCGAGGTTCATGGACTCCCGCAAATAAGTACCGCTTTTGTATTTTGAAAATCACTTTGTCTCCTACTTGGTATTCAACAAAGAGACGAATTTGATCAGCATGCCTCTTCATCTGCTTTTGAGCTTTGACAAGATAGCTCCGCACTATCTCCAAATTTTGCTTCCATTCTTTTGAGAAGCTAGCAGCTCGAGGAGATTTAGACATGTTCGGTGCATTCACTGTGTGTGGAAATAGTGGTTTATGTACAATTTTAAAAGCGTTTTTGTTTGTACTAGAGCTCTTTTGTGAATTGAAATATAGTTGAGCAACATCCAAAAGCTTTACCCAATTCCTCTACGATCCGGTTACAAAGTGGCGGAGATATTCCTCCAACATACCATTGAACCGCTCCGTCTAGCCATCAGATTGTGGATGAAAACTTGATCTGTAACTCAAGTTTGTCCCAAGTCACTTAAAGAGTTGGGTCCAAAAGTTGCTAGTAAAGCGTTAGTCACGATCACTGACAATGTCTTTGGGCAGGCCCCAATATTTCACGACATGAGAGAAGAAGAGTCGAGTTGTATCTTCTGCTGATATATATTATGGGGCTACAATAAAGGGAGCATACTTGGAAAACCGATCCATCACAACCAAGATAGTTGTGAGATCTCCGACCTTGGGAAATCCGGTGGTGAAGTCTAGGGAGACGCTTTCCCAGGGTCTCTTTGGGACAGCTAGTGGTTCCAAGAGTCCCACTTGTGTCAAGTGGTACGACTTGTCCTTCTGACATACTAGACAAGTCTTCACATACTGAGAAACGTCATCGACCATTTATGGCCAATAATATTATCGGCGAAGTAACGACATGGTGCGTTCTTCACCGGGATGGCCAGCCCACAAAGTATCATGACATTGTGCCAGAAGAGTCCTTTGCAGATCTCCTCCTTCAGGAACATAAAGTCGATTCCTTTTCACTTTCAGAAAACCATCTTCCACGTAGAACTGGCGAGTCTTGCCCTGTCCTACCCAATCAACCAAATACTGTGCAGCAGGATCATTGAAGAGTAGATCTTGTATATGGTCCTTGATGGAGGTGGCTACTTCGCTCCCCCTTAGCGTGGCGAGGAGGCATACCGATGCTAGATCAGCTCTCCGACTAAGCGCATCAGCAAATGATTGATCTTCCCACTTCTGTACTCCAGGTTAAAGTAGAATTCAGCTAAAAGTTCCTGCCACCTGTCCTGTCGACCATTCAGCTTTGGCGGGGGTCATGAAATGGCTAACAGCTGTGTTGTCTGTCTTGACCACGAACGGGGTCCCCAGCAGATAGTGCCTCCAAATGCACAAGCAGTTGACGAAAACCAATAATTCCTTCTCATGGGCAGTATATTGTCGCTCTGCATCCTTTAGCTTCCTACTCTCCTATGCTACAGGATGCCCTTCATGTAGAAATACACCATCAAAGGCATAGTCGGATGCATCTGTTTGTACCTCGAATGGCTTGGCCAAATTAGGGAGGGCAAAGATGGGGTTACTACATATAGCTGTTTTTAATGCGTTGAAGTCTTCCGCTTGCCTCGGTCCCCAATCCCAAGGATTTCGTGAGGAGTTTTGTCAAGGGCCTCACAATTAGGTATTAGTTTTCACAAATCGACGATAGAAGTTACATAGTCCAAGGAACGCCCTCAAGTCGTGGACATCCTTAGGCAGCAACCAATCTGTGATTGGCTAAATCTACTGTTGGTCCATCTTGATTTGTCCTTCCTCAATGACATGTCCAAGAAAGTCAATTTTCTTCTGGAAAAAGGAGCACTTGTATAGCTTCGCATATAGTTCATGCTCCCTCAATCAAGCTAGGACCTTCCGCAGGTGCACTAGGTGTTCTTCCAATGTTTGGCTATATACCACAATGTCATCCAAGTTGACCACTACGAATTCGTCAATGTACTCTCGAAATACTTGGTTCATCAGAGTGCAAAATGTAGTTGGGGCGTTAGTCAAGCCGAACGGCATGACCAAGAAGTCGTACGACTCATATCTTGTCACACAGGTCATCTTGTGTTCATCTCCCTCTACAATCCAAACTTTCCAGTAACCTGTCTTCAGGTTTATCTTGGTGAACACTGTCGCACCACCCAATCTATCAAACAAGTCTGCCATTCGCAGAATAGGGTACTTGTTATTCACGGTGATTTTGTTTAAAGCCCGATAATCCACATAGAGTCGCAGACTGCCATCATGTTTCTTTTGGAATAGAACAGGGGACCCATATGGGGACTTGGAGGGTACAATGATCCTGTATCTAGCATTTCCATCAATTATCTCTGAAGCTCGGTGAGTTCGGGTTGTGACATTCTATAAGGCACCGGGGCGGGTGGCTTCGCGCCCGACACCAACTTAATTTCATAGTCTACAGTGCGCCTAGGCGGGAGCTGCTTTGGCATGTCTTGTAGTATGACATCTTCAAACTCCAGTAGTAGCTCCTTCACGGGTTCAGGAATGGGACTCGAGGAGCATTCTATATCTTCAATGCAGAGGGTTTCTAGGAATGTGGGTTTATTTATTTTGACCCCTTTCTTTAACTGCAAGGCCGAGATGTTCTCAACGGCCATATTCATGGGCATGCAGGGGATAATGCAGGGCTTGGCCCTATTTATTCCCATCATCAGTAGCATGTCTGCATATGGTACAGGCATGGTGTTGGTTTGCCTTAGGAATTCTAACCCAACTATTAACTCGAAGTCATCTATGATCACCACTCGCAGGTTGAATTGTCCTCTTCGTAAGGGCCAAGCTTCACGGGTACCTCTTTGGCTATTCCACCCACTGGTTGGGGAGGTGAGTTGATAGCCTTGAAACGACCTCTAACTTTCCCTGCAACTAGACCAAGGCACTCCACTTGAGTCGAGGCTAAGTAGTTGTGGGTAGCACCCATGTCTATCATAGCCCGAATAGGCTTGCCATTCACCTTCATCTCAACCAACATTAAGGTCCTCTCTTGTTTAAGAGGAGTCTCCTCATCCGCCTTCTTTTTACCTTTCTTGGTGACTGGACATTGGTCCTTCTTCTTAGGATACTAGCACCGGTCTTCGCTAATGCCTCAGAGATGGAGCCAACAATTGAATTGAAGGCACCTACAGATTCAGTCTGGTGCATCGTCTGAGTCGTCATCAGTCTCATCATTAAAAGCCTGATGGGCTTTTATCTGTGCATGTGGGCACTCATTGTTCCAATGTGATCCGCTGCAATGACGACATCCTGAAGGAGGCTTTCTCCCCCGGTCATTGTTGTTTAATGCAACACTATTGCTGCCTGAGGATGGAGCCTTAGATTTGGTTGAGCTCCGATCTCCCCCACTTCTGCTAGGGCCACCATTGCTAGGCTGGCCCTCTTTGAATCCCTCTCAGCCAGGTGGCTGAGGCCTATCCTTCCGAGCTTCCACTCGATAGCCCCCAAGGTATTCAGCTGTATGGATCACCTTGGGTAGGGTATCTACCATTTGTCTTTGTAGATCCACACGGGCATAAGGTTTCAATCCTTCAAGGAAGGTGAAGAGCTTGTATTTGTCTCCCATGTCGCGTATGTTTAGCATGAGCGCAGAGAATTCTCGCACGTAGTCCCGCACTGATTGGGTCTGGCGGAGCTCCCGTAGCTTTCTCCTTGCATTGTATTCAACATTTTCGGGGAAGAACTATAGGCGTATGGCTGCCTTCAATTTTGTCCATGTATCGAGAGCATCTTCACCGGCCCTAATGGCTTCGTACTTCACTCGCCACTAAAGTTTAACATCACCCTGAAGATACATGGCAGCAATTTCTACCTTCTTAGATTCTTCTAGGCCCCCAACAGCATCGAAATATATTCGATGTCAAAGATGAAGTTCTCCACTTCCTTGGCACTCCTAGCTCCATTGTATGGCTTTGGCTGAAGAATTTTTAGTTTTTGTGTCATGGAAGCAGGGTTCACAGCGCCCCCAATTTGGTTTTCACCTCCTCAAAGCAAGCCCTATAAAGCAGCATTGACAACATTAAGCTGGTCTGTCAAGTTGTTAATAGTTTGTTACATGGCAGTCACCATATCTGCCTCTTGTGCCTTGTAGGCTAAATCCTCAATGCGCTCCTGTTGGAGTCCCTCAAATTTTCCAAAATTTTCGGCTTCCTCTATGGTTGTCGTCTGCTGGTCTCCCTTGGAGTCGTGACTGATATTTTCTATGTCAATTCGGCCCGGAGCACTCTGCGGTCCAGGTCGTCCAACCTTTGCAATAGGCTGGTTCTTAGTTCAGGCACCGTATCCATGATGGGCTGTAATACGTCAACTATCTCCTCAAGGGACGCAATACGGTCCCCATGATTCACCATGGTCAAAAATGGTGGCAATGGTCATATGTTGCCTCGTCCGATGCCGAGCTTAGGCTCTCATACAAACTGTTACATGGCGCCTTCGTAAGATTCCTTGGAAGGGCGACATAGGTCTAAGTAACTGATGTCAGTGCAGTTACTGTTCGCCAACTGAGGTCCCTCCGTACGCTAGACTAGATTGTCAGTGTCGTACGGGAAAACTAATGTCAAGACCAATTGAGAGAACAGAAATGAGAATTGAGAATGAAAAGAAGTTTGATTGCATTAATGAAAGCTATTACAGAAAAGCAACGCGGTGTCGAGGGGGAGAGACCCCAGTACAGAGAATTGTTTGCTTGCTAGAAAGTTTGATTGCTTGATCCCCCATAATAATGCTTAGAAAAATAAACCAAAGCTACAAGACGAGACTTGACTAAACTAGAAGAACATAATGGAAGTAAAAAAGACTTAGTTTTTTACAAGGCAGAAATAGGTCCATTGTCAACAGCAACTTCTTTGGCATCACGGTCGGCGTGCGCGACGCTGTCGGCATCTGCCTGCGGCTGAGCGCTGGCGAGGGATATTAGTGGGGCAACAGAGGCACATTGGCGCAGCCAAGACCACGGGGCTGTCCATGGTACTAGGCATTCGGAGGCTTGCTAGAACGCCACGGGATGCGCCCAATGGGTCATGGGGCATGGCTAGAAAGCCACCAATGGTAATATGTTTGATATTGTCCATGAAGTCTAAAGATATCAGATCTACAAATGCTTCTAGGAATACCTTCCAATAAAATGAGAGCCAAATACTTGATTGCTCTATAGGTGAAGAATGGGAGAATGATAATTGAGAAAATGAGTTTGAGAAATGAGAGATGAGTGAAGAAATGAAGAAGAGGGGGATGTATTTATTATTTTTTAAAGGGCTAAATTAGTAATTACAAAAAGTATTAATTTTAAGAAAAAGAAGCCCTAAAAGAGTTATTTGTGCAAAATAGTCGTTGGGCAACGGCCCCTTGGCCCAGCTGACCGTTGCCAATGGCAACAAACATTTAAAAAAGAAATTGAAACAACTAGCCGTTAACCGATCTGGGCCGGTTCGGGTCGGGCCGGTTAATTGGTTCTACAATGAATCTCGTTGACCGAATTTGACCGATCCGGTTAACCGGTTGAACATAGGTAAACGGACCAACTCTCCTTACCCGATTAACCCAGCCCACCCAACCCCCCTATGTACCGATCCGGGATGGTTCGGGTTTCAACCGATCTGGGCCGGTCTAAAAATGGGCTGACCCGGCCCGTTTAACACCCTTAATTCAGCAGTCTTGCACAACTACCAAGATGCATACATCACAAGTTCCTATAAGATTTCTCGAAAAACTAAGAGATAATATTGCAAAACTAAGTATTCTTAAAATTACTACTTCCTCTGTTTCAATTTATGTGAACCTATTTCCTTTTTGGTCCGTGCCAAAAAGAATGACCTCTTTCCTTATTTGAAAATAATTTACCTTTATGCAATGATTTATAGCCACACAAAATATATGTGCCTCATTTTACACCACAAATTTAAAAGTCTTCTCTCTTTTCTTAAATTTCGTGCCAATTAAATGAGTTCACATAAATTGAAACGGAGGGAGTATAAAAGACTCCTAGATAACAGAAAAGTCAAGAATAATATTCATGAATGTATTAATTCTGACATGGCATACGTCACATATTTTCTTACATGCATTATGTTTTTTAATCATCAAAACTCAGATAACTCAACACAAATTTATTGAACTGGCATCTCATAGGGACAAATAGGACAACTGCCCCTTCTCTCAAGCCAAGTCCATAGGCATCGACGACAACAACAACAACCTAATATAATCTCACTTAGTGGCATCTGGGGAGAGTAGTGTGTACGCAGACCTTGCCCCTACCCTGGGATAGAGAGGCTGTTTCCAAATAGACCCCCGGCATCCTTCCCTCCAAGAACTTCCCACCTTGCTCTTTGGGAAACTCGAACTCACAACCTCTTGGTTGGAAATGGAGGTTGCTTACCATCATAGCAATCCCTCTTGTCTAGTCCATAGGCAGCGAAGATGAAAATAATGCGAACAAGGTGTGCCAACAACTTGAGTACCCACTAGTAAATCTCACAAACAAATCACACAATAATTCTCATGAGTATCCCTCTTTATCCTCGTCTTTTTCAGCGAATCAATCAATAGCAAATTAGCAGGTTGGAACCTTGTCCTGTCACAGACATGATATCGGTACAAAAAGAGATCAGCTGATGCGCGAATTATCTCTTTGTTGCATTCTATAAAACAATATTCAGGGTTTTCTTGAAAGTCAAGAGAACTAATTGTAGGCCAGTTGTTAATGACCTTCGACACAATTATTTCTGTATATTTTTCCTGAGAATTCACGCACATCATTAACTCTTCGTAGCTTAGCCATAGACTAAAAGCTTCTTCTAATTTTTCCTCTTCTTGGTAGGGGACGACCTTTTTGTGGGGTTCAGACCCTTAATTTAAGGAAGAAGTTTTCTTCCTTGCTTCAGTTTTCAATATAGGCAGCAACAGCCCATGTTTTCTTTGTCTCTCAAAGAAAGTAGGCTGCAGAACATTGAAATGTCAAGAATGAGAGGCTTGTTTTTGCCTATAAAATGAGAGTTTCGGCTCTCATTTTAGAAATCAATCTCAGAGGAAAATATATCTGAGAGCTAGAAAGAAAGAGTGAGTTTTCACAGATAGGATATAAGAAAATAGTCTGTGAAGAAAATAGAGAGTGTGAGCGATGTTGTAGTGAGGTAAAATATCAAAAGAGGGTTATTTCTTTTGAGTATTGTAGTGGTCTTTGTCGTATTCTACTCGGGCCTACAAAGTGTAAATTCCTTACTATAGTGATATCAGTTGCTCCTCTCGGGATCGTGGTTTTTTCCCTTATTCAGAAGGGTTTTCCATGTAAAAAAATTTGGTGTCATTGTTACTCTTTTATTCTTGTTTACCGTATCTCAGTGCTACATTATTATTCCGCTTTTATTACCGAAAATATTATTTTGGTAGGGGGTTTATTCCTGACAACTGGTATCAGAGCACAGGTTCTGCTCGTTCACTAAAATACTATTCACTGTCGGTAGTACTATACTCGGTTAAAAATAAAAATGTCCGGAGTAAAGTACGAGGTAGCTAAATTCAACGGAGATAACAGTTTCTCAAAATGGCAAAGAAGGATGAGGGATCTACTCATCCAACAAGGATTACACAAGGTACTAGATGCTGATGCCAAAAAGCCTGATACCATGAAAGCTGAGGATTGGGCTGACTTGGATGAAAGAGCTGCTAGTGCAATCAGGTTGCACTTATTAGATGATGTGGTAAATAACATCATTGAAGAAGTCGTTGCACGTGGAATTTAGACAAGGTTGGAAAGTCTATACATGTCCAAAATGCTGACAAATAAATTGTACCTGAAGAAGCAGTTATACGCCCTACACATGGGTGAAGGTATGAATTTTTTGTCACATTTAA
>MU768425.1:0-14821 GCA_026770625.1 Nicotiana glauca
CTTTTATTACCACTGAGTTGGAAGTACTCACTTTACTCCCTGCACCATGTGTGCAGATCTAGGTTCTTTTCATCAAGCGGAGTGAGTCTGGTTGATTTGGAGTTTCCTCTCGGGAGTATTCGAGGTAGCTGCACGGCGTCCGCAGCCGAGGATTCTCCCTTCTGTCGTTCCCTTTATATTCTGCACTTTTCAGTATTAGTCAGACTTGTAGTAGGATGATATAATGTCTTTAGAGGCTCGTGGTCATGACACCGGATCCTAGTTGGGCTGTTTCGGTGTATTTGTCAGATTGTTCGCATTATACCATTATTTCGAACTTTTACTTGGAAAAGTATTGTTTTTATTTGTTTGGTTAATTGGGTAAATATCTATGAATGGTCGGGCTTGTCTAGTAGTGTGCCGGGTGCCATCACGACCGGGTTGGGGTCTGACACTGTCACGACCCAAAATCCACTAAGGATTGCGATGGCACCGGACACTGCTGTCAGGCAAGCCAACCAAATGACTTGATGAAGTTCTCATTTTTTTTAACGATCTTGAAAACTATGGTTTTCCTTCAATTTTTCATAAATAAAAAGGTAACTACTTCAATTCAAGTTAAATAATAAGCAATTAATACAAGATATTTCAAAACCTTCCCAGAACCCGATGTCATAAGTGTATGAGCATCTACCGATAAGGAATTAAAATGCAACATCCGTCCGGAATACAGTGGACAGGAAGTAAACACAGTATACCGAAAGGGACTATACTAGCTGTGGGCCGCCTCGGGTAATGCAACTCACCTAATCCCAGAATCATCCATGCTACTATGCCCAGTAGGACACTAGAATTACATATACCTGTGCAACAAAATGCACAGAAGTGTAGTATAAGTACGAAAACAACGTGTACTCAATGAGTATCCCGTCTAATCTCGAAGAAGTAGAGATGAGATGGTCGACTTCGACACTTACTGATGGTCCAATAATAATATGGTGAAGATGTGAGCAAAAACATGAATTTATCTAGCAATTATAACTCATAGAGCAAGAAAACAAGTAACACCTTCTCTATTAATAAGGAAATTCCAAGATTTACTTTTCATTATCTTTATTAGTTTATAGCGGACCATAAAAGGCAATATCAACTTCGATAAATTTCAAGATAAACAATGCAAGCATGCGCATAGTATGCCGAGGCGATGGCCCGATCTAACAGAAATGTAAACTATGCACTTGCCGAGGGTCGACGGCGCGCCTATAGATGGATCTATTACCCGCTCGCGAACTAGCCTGCGACGCGGTCAACATAAAATAAACAAACACCCTGCTCGTGAATAATGCATGCGATGCATGTACACATAGGGATACATGCTCAAACAATCAATTACGAATTTTCGAGGAACATTTATCCAAATAAAAACTAATTCTCTTTTAACAATTTAAGAAAATAACGTTTAATCCCTTTAGAAATTCATTTACTAATCCGAGGTTATTTAAACAATTCAAGCTGTCAATAAGTTTACAATTAATCCAAGTATAGCATGCTCTTGGGTCCTAGACTACCCGGACAATAGCATAATAGTAACTACGCACGGACTCTCGTCACCTCGTGCATACATATCCCCCACAATTAGGAGCACATAACCAATTAACTCACCTATAGGGACTATTCCCTCTTACAAGGTTAGAAAGGAGATTCACCTCGCTCCGAAGATCCATAACCAGAATTTTACGCCCTTCTAAAGACTCGAATCGATCCACAACGCTCCAAAACCAGCCAATAATTATGTAAACCCATTAATATATGCTAATCTACTCACTATAGTCCAATTATAATAATTCCTAACCCCGATCGAAAAGTTAACGAAAATGCCCTCGAGCTCACTTGCCCGGAATCCTAAATTTTTTGAAGATAAAGATTACCCATGAACTCACGAACTCAAATATATGATTTTCTCTTAATTTCATCCCCAAAATCATGGTCAAATTTCAAGAATATAAATTCTTGGTCTTTATACCAAATTTATACCAATTTACATGCTAAAATTCATACATAATCGATGTATTTAACTCAAAATAGGTGACAATAACTTACCTTGACGTTGATGATGAAAATCCCACTTGAATCTCTCCCAAAAATCGCCCTAGCCCAAAAAATATGAGGGAATATGGCCAAATCTCAATTTTTAAAACAACCATTCTGCCTCCAGCACTTTTCGCACTTGCGGTCCTATGACCGCTTCTGCGGTTCCGCAGGTGCAATCCAAATACCTCTTCTGTGGTTCCCCACCAAGCCTCCCTTTTTCGCTTTTGTGCATTCTCCACTGTAGGTGCGATCCTTCATCTGCCGAAAAATTACTGCATCTGCAGTCCGAGCCTAGCCGCCCCATTCCGCTTTTGCGACCTCTCTACCGTAGGTGCGGTCCCGCTTCTGCAAAAAAATTTGCCTGGCAGCCCAAGACCACATCTGTTATTCAATTCCTCGCTTCTATGGGGCCGCTTCTACAGTGAACCCTCCGCAGAAGCGGTTATACCTGAAACTAGACCCCATCAACTATCCAAAATTCCAAATTTCAATCTGTTAACCATCAGGAATCCATCGAGGCCCCCGAGACCTTAACCAAACCTACCAACCAATCCCAAAACACGTTACGGACTTGCTCGAGGCCTCAATCACATCAAACAATACTAAAATCATGAATCAACCTCCGATCCAAACTTAATAAACTTTAGAATTTCAAACTTCTATTTTTGATGTTTAAACCTATCAAATCACGTCTGGTTGACCTCAAATTTTGCACACAAGTCATATTCGACATTACAGACCTACTCCAACTTTCGAATCGGATTCTGACCCCGATATCAAAAAGTCCACTTCCTGTCAAACTTCTCAAAAACCTTTAAATTTCTATCTTTAGCCAAATGGCTCCAAAATGACCTACGGACCTCCGAATTCACTTCCGATCGCGCTCCCAACTCCAAAATTACCATACGGAGCTATTCACATACTCGGAATCCCAAACGTACATCGATAACACTAAAATGCACTTCAAGCAAAACATATGAAATTTCTCCTAAAATGTTAACTTCCACAATAGGCGCCATAACGCTCCCCGGTTATCCAAAACCCGATCCGTACATACGCCCAAGTCTGAAATCATCATACTAACCTATTGGAACCTTCAAATCCCGATTCTGAGGTCGTTACTCAAAATCCAATCTTAGTTAATTCTTTCAACTTTAAGCTTCAAAATGAGAATTCTTTTTCCAAATCAACTCTTAACTTCCCGAAACTTAATTTTGACCACGCGTACAAGTCATAATACCTGAAATGAAGATGTTCATGGCCTCTGACTGCTAGACGACGCGCTAGAGTTCAAAACAACTGGTTGGGTCATTACATTCTCCCCCAGTTAAACATACGCTCGTCCTCGAACATGCTGAAAACTACACCGAAGTAGTCTAAAATCATTGTTTTACACTTCATGCACCTTCCCGTGCTACCAAAACTCAGTCGAGCACGTTAGCTCGATCAATTCTGAAGATATTTTCTTTTATTCAAGCAAATATGCCTTTGAGCCTAATTCTAACATCTGGAATTCTATGCCCGACCTATTTCCAGTATATGCTCACCGTATCAATAACTATATGCAACCCCAAAACACGACTGCATTCCTTAGCTAAATTCACAACTTTCACCACTTCACAATAACTTTCTCTGATCAATTTAATCAAAATTCCTCGAATCTGATGCTCCCATTGCACCTCATGACCTACATAGGTCTTGCTCTAATTCTTACAATACCGCCATGACGAAAAGATGTGTAGAAATTCATGAATGACTGCCAAATTAACAATCATTAGGTTTATACTCCTAACAAGAACCATCACCTAATTCTGAACCAAATAATGGTCTTATCTCCATAATATACTTCATATAGTCGGATTGCACTGATCCTATATCAAATGATCTCATCTTATCCAGTACGAACTGCTCAGGCAATAAGCCACCCCAGACATAATCAAAAGTCTCATATGATGCTACAATGTGCCAATAGGCCACCAATTCGAACGCGCTACAAAAGGAAAACGAACTTTGGAAGGAATTACCTAACTCACACACTAATACGGACTTTCCTTAGAAAATAGGAAGCAAGACATACAAAATAGCATATAGAAGACAATACTCAACCTCACACAGTTGTGGCGCGCAACTCGATCCAAATAACATACCCATGGGAGCGTGCCACCCAATCCACACATAGATCTCACATAAGGAGATGCACATCAAGATAAATTTTCTCATTACAATAAAGTACCAAACTTCGGTCACAAGCACGCTAGTGCATAATACCATCCCTGAGGGGACATATGGAGCTATAAGCTACGAAACTCAAGCGCAACTAAGGTGCGATATACAATCTGAATCTCAAGAGCCATCCTGCTCATATAACCTCATCTCTATGTGAAACCTCAACACATAAGAAATTCATCAAGCCGTCTCACAACTCGCACGATGCAATACATCATTGCATGAAATAGCTGACAACGAAATAACACCCCGACTCCCTTCCATAAGGAGCGTATTGCTGAGATGAACACATATGGCCTAATATATAGCCCCTGTTCACATTTAAATCAATCCTCTGATCTCACGCCAATTTCTGATTGCACCACTAGGCTAATAACCTTTCAAAGGTCCATAATAACTCCCCTTTTCTCATAACACATAAGAACAATCCCCATACCCGGAGCGAACCTCCACAGTCCATAACCCAATAAACAGAGTGCCCTCTAGTCATAAATTATCAAATTAATAATAGTACCACAATCCTCGTACTTGGTTTAAGTCTTTAATCAATCAAGTGACTACATGTCACACTTATACAATCTTCATATAGGACATGTTCCCATAACTTTCCGAAATGAATAACGGGTCCGCACATCCAAACCACCGGCCGCACTAACTCAAGTGATACAGACGACAATACCAACTCACTTTAAACATCAAAACTCTTTTCCTGCCCATCCGAGCTTGTGACATCCTTGCCCACACTGAGCTATTACCTTGATTTTTACTTCGAATTCCATACCACTCACTGCACCTAACATGCCAACATATGGGACACTCTTTTTATCATAGCTTCGGAGCCACTATCGGGCTAACACTTCATCATATAAAATCTTTTCATTTAACTCACTTCAGGAGAACCATAGCAACACACATGTGAATTCTCATAACCGTAGAATATGAAAATCTCTAAGTAGTGGTCTAAGCCACCATAGCCTTTCCGGGATACGCTTCCACATAACCAACCATAATAAAAGAATGCTTCTGAACAACATTAATTATGGCGACTGACAAGCCTCATACGTACCACTACAAATCACATACATAACATGATCACGCTGAAAGAACTGACCTCTACCACCAATACGCCAACTCAATTGTGGTTAACCAATATATCTTCCTTCGATTTACCCCGATTGCCTTAGTAATAACAATAACTCCTTTCAATACATAACACAATCCATCCGCACTCACCCCGAGTGACCTGGAACCGCGAGACCATGCTGTCTCAAATCCCCTGAACCATTTCATACCTTCCATGTGTGAACATTCGCACCCTCCACTGATATGCCCATTTTCTATTCCTTATACGAATCTGAAGTCCTTTCTCATCTTTCTCTCAAGTGCTACACTGCAAGTCAAAACATCATAGAATATTCTGGGCCTTCACTCATAAGCATGCTGTCAACGCCCCCTTTTTTCTCTCTCTAAAAGCGAGATCAGGTTTACGACATTTGGGAGGACAACTCTATTCCCGTTTGGAAATTGTTTTTTTTTTTAATTAAAGAGTCGCCACCTAATGATTAAGTGCATTAGGACACTAAGGGTTTTGAATTTGCAAACCAGAGTTCGGGTAAGCGCTAGACATTCTCGAGGGAAAGGTTTTAGGCACCCCTCAAGATCCACTAGTGTGGTTCCCGGCCATGCTACAATTGTGACTTTAAATGCAACCAACAAGTAGGCAAACAAGAATTACAAATACAAAAAGGTATTTTCACACAATAGTTGTAATGGATTAAAGAAGTTAAAGAAACTGAATTTTGATAGAGGAAGCCGTTTTGAAATTTTGAATAAAAGAGTAAAAAGAGAAAATTTTACATAATTACTGCAAGTTAAAAGTAGTTTAAAAGCAGGAGTTTGGCAAAAATAACAATACACAAATAATGAAAGGGGTCCAAAGTTTATACATAATATGGATCACCCTACACAACACCCGGTAACCGTTTATACACGTGGTGTTATCGCGTGTTCATCATATCTATATCTACCCTTTCCCACCCCGTTAAGGTATTAAGCGCGAAATGGTGTCGTTACCTATAGCATGCTATTACCCGTCCCAATTCTATCAAGCCTGGAGGCTTTTAAGACTACTAGTCCTAAAGGAAGGAAGCTTGGGTTTTAGAGGTTTAAAAAAAGGATAAAATTCTAGGGCGCCAATCAAAACACACAATGCAATTAATGGGGAGGCAAAACAATTAAAAGCTCAAGTAGGACTCTTCAAATCACAAAAATCATATAGTTTAGCATGTCTTGCATATACTGATTAGGTCCATATTAGACTTAAGCGTTAAGCGGACTAGTTCAACCCATACTTTTATACAAGAAATCTGCATTAGGCTCGCTTGGTTGTAACCTATCAAAGACTGATGCAATTAATTAATTACCTACTGGTTTTCCTAAGTGATAACCTATAGGCATGGCATTTACTGGTTTCAAGAATAAATAAATAACCTAATTATAGGAAGTTGCCGATTTTAACAGAATGATACGAATTCTGCAGTTGGTTACTACTGACAAACTAATCTTAAACGAGTGATTCAGATTTGGGTGATAGTTCCTATAGGCATGTTTTCTAGCATTGTTAATTTTAAATACTTTTTACCGACGTAACAGGAGTGCAGAAATCCTACGAGCATGGTATCTAGGATGCAATTGATTATTATTTAACCTATAACTGCTTGCCTAATGATAGATGCAAAAATGCAGAATCTTAAAGACATGGTCTCTATATGCAGAATTCTTATGAGCAGGATATCTATATGACACATAGAATTCCTATGAGCATGATTTCTACATGTGACAGTGCAGGGCTACGAGCATGATTTCTATAGGTGAAAGTGCAGAATTCCTATGAGCATGATTTCTATATATAAAAATGCAGAATTCCTATGAGCATGATCTCTACATATGAAAGTGCAAAAATCCTAGGAGCATGACTTCTATATATGAAAGTGATAGGAAAACTCCTATAGGCAGGATATCTACCCTTAAGCGTACATAAATAACCCCCCCCCCCTCTCTTTACTAGAACCCATAAGTTATTATAAATTTATTACATACCAAATGAATCAAACAGAAAAGTAAAATTACATCAGAGCTTTTAAACTACATCCAAGGAGCCTAATTCAAACCTAGGGTCTAGCAATATGATACGAACCAACTACCAGGGTCGGGTTCTAAAGCCTTTCTCTTATCTGGAGTGTATCAAAGTTCCAAGGAGTTTTAGGAACTCCAGGAAATGCTTACACCCAGATATCATTACAGAACTGAATTAAAGTGCAGTGTGGAAGGGCCAGCCCTCCAATATCCAAGTTCAGAGGGAACTCAAGGTCCCAAGGCATGGCACATTGGAGGGGGGCAGAACTTAGAATCTAGGAACAAGTGTAAGTGAAATAGAGGGAATTAAGGGATGACAAGGCAGGCTGGTGGTCATGCCCAGCAACATAGAATGCTGGCAGAGCCTTGCCCAGCCTACTAGCCAAACATAGGAGAGTTAGCACCTATTGAAGGTCAGACCAAGGCCTGGGCAGTAATTAAAATACTGTCAGGCCAAGGCTTTAACTCAGCACATAGAAGGGATTAGGGGGTAGGGATTCATAGAGGAACATAAGCAAAGTAGTAAAAATACTTAGCATAAATTACAGGACATGAACAACAAACCACACAAAAAAATGAGACTACAGAATAAACACATAGGGGTGAGGCAAAAGCTTAAATAAAAGACATACCAGATTCAGAATGAGACAAGCAAAAGAGAGCAAAAGTCTTGCAAAGAAGTCGTAGTACAAAATCGCAAGAGAGAATACTTTGTGTGTGAGTGTGAGTTCAAAAAAGACTCGAGCGTCTCTCCTTTGTTTTCAATGAAAAAGCAGGTATTTATAGTGTGAGAAACAAGCAAAAAATAAGGTAAGGAAACAATTAAGGAACTGAATGTCAATTAAGAATCAGGACTTCCTTTAATTAAGGAATTCAGATTCAAACGGTAAAAACTAATTAAAGAAAGAAATTTTGAAAAAATAGGCCTCAAGGAAACTGATATAGCAGCTATGACTAAATACTCAATAAAGGATATATATGGAGCCTATCATGGGGAATTTCAAAAAGTTCATTGGAAAAGACTGGTCTACAACAACAATGGCCATCCCAAATGGACTTTCATCTTATTTTTGGCTCTTCACAGAAGGTTACAAACTAAGGAGAGGATAGCATGCTGGGCTAATCTAGAGGATATGGGCAGTGTGTTATGCAAGCAAGAAAATGAAGATATAGACCATCTAAATATTTTTGGCTATTTTTGGCTCTTCACAGAAGGTTACAAACTAAGGAGAGGATAGCATGCTGGGCTAATCTAGAGGATATGGGCAGTGTGTTATGCAAGCAAGAAAATGAAGATATAGACCATCTAAATATTTTTGGCTATTTTTGGCTCTTCACAGAAGGGTCCGTTTACATAAAATGTTGACCAAAGTCAACTATAATCATATTAATATCAAAATTCATCAATTTTTACACATAATTCATATTTAAGCTTTCCGGCTACACGCTCGAACTGCGCACACAAATCTAGGTGAATAAAAGTGAGGTTTTCAAGGCTTCAAAAATGCAAAAAGGAGAGAAAATAGGTGATGACTCTTGGGTCGTCCTAAAAAAGTTCAAATTTCACCCTAGATGCAAAAAGCTACAGATTATTCAACTTGGATTTGTAGATGATATCTTACTATTCTGCAAAGGAGAACTTGAATCTATCACTACGCTATTCCAATGCTTCCAAAAGTTATCACAAGTGTCTGGATTAAGTGCCAACATTGAAAAAAGCTCAGTGTACTTTGGTGGTGTCCCTCAGGAGATTCAACAGTTGATCCTTCAGGCAACACAATTTGGCAAGGGTGATCTACCTTTTAGGTACTTAGGAATCCCTCTAAGTATAAAAAGGTTGTCTATTATTCAATGCAAACCCCTGATAGACAAGATACTGACAAGAATAAAATCATGGACCACTAGATACCTATCATATGCTGGAAGGTTACAACTTATGAAATCTGTGTTGTACTTGATTTAAGTATACTGGTCACAAGTTTTTGTGCTGCCAAGAAAAGTTGTTCCGATGATTGAAGCCACTTGCAGAAACTTCTTGTGGACTGGAGGCAATGATCTTAGCAATAAGGCACTGATTGCCTGGGATAAACTATGCCTCCCTAAAACAGCAGGGGGTCTAAATATTTTAGACATATATACATGGAATTGGGCTGCTATTAGTAAATTTTTATGGAATATATGCAGGAAGAAAGATTGTCTATGGGTGAAATAGATGCATGCTTACTATACCAAGACAGGGGATGTATGGGAGACTAAGACTACCCAAGCTTCATGGGTGGTACAGAAGATCTTTAAAGCAAATAGCATGTTTGAAAAAATAGGCCTCTAGGAAACTGATATAGCAGCTATGACTAAATACTCAATAAAGGATATATATGGAGCCTATCGTGGGAAATTTCAAAAAGTCCCTTGGAGAAGACTGGTCTGTAACAACAATGGCCATCCCAAATGGACTTTCATCTTATTTTTGGCTCTTCACAGAAGGTTACAAACTAAGGAGAGGATAACATGCTGGGCTAATCTAGAGGATATGGGCAGTGTGTTATGCAAGCAAGAAAATAAAGATATAGACCATCTACTATTCGAATGAATGTATGCTTAACAGGTATGGTCAAAGCTCCTAACTTGGCAAGGTAGAAGAGAGAAGTATGGAACTGGAAGCATGAAGTACAATGGGCTATATAAAATACCACAAGGAAGAATGATTACCAGGAGATATACAGAATTACACTAGCTTGTAGAGTGTATCGTGTATGGCAGGAAAGGAATGGAAGAATATTCAGAGAAAGCAGCAAATCAGCAGACCAAATAGTTAAGCAAGTGATATGAGAAATCCATGTGAGAGCTATCAAAATTAGTAGATTGGATAGATACATGAAAGATTTTAATTTTTATCCTTAGAAGCTAGAGCTATGTAAACAAAGTTGATAGAGATATCATACAACAAGTTTGGGAGCTCCTTGTCCAATCTGCTGATTCTGGAGGAAGCCTGTAAACGATTTGAGATGATATAAAATATAAATAATTACCAAAAAAAAGGAGAGTAGTGAAGCATGTGGTTAAGCCAAGTGGCAAGTTAAAATGAAGCCACCTGGCAAGTTTAAGACAACATTAAAAATTTAAATTATAAATGGAAACATATTTATTCGAAGTAGTTTAAATGAATCTTATACATAATCTAAATGGATCTTAGAAAAATCTATTTTGTATATCTATATTTATATTTGTATCTATATCTATATCTATATTTATATCTGTATGTTGATCCAATCATAGATTTTCTTCTATGTTAGCTAGAAATATGAAGATAAAAATTAATTAAAAACAATAAATAATAAAAAATATAAAAATATGTAAATTAAGATAACCTATGACTATTTATATTTTGGAGTAAGTTAATATATAAAATAAAACTAAAATTTAGTTAAGATGTTAAAGATTTATAATGTGTTCAAATAATTGAGAAAATATTTTTGTATGACTAATATTTGAATTAAGTGCTGTTAATTTAAGTTTGAAAGCATAACATAAATTTTTGAAAATACGGCCCAATTTAAAAAATAGAATGATAAAAATTAATTGAATTTGAGATGAGAAAGTTATTTAATTTTTATCTATATTATATTAGAATATGTGTGGTAGAATAGATATTAAATTCAAACAAGATAATAAAAATTCACATGACAGTGTAATAATATTAAGAATTGAATAATATAATGCCAAAAATAAATAATATATAGAGAACATAAGAAAAATTCAGATTTTTTATCATAGAGAAAAAGGGTAAAAATTAATTTAAATTTGAGATGAGAAAGTTTTTTATATTATGATAAGATAAATCATAATATGGATAAGTCCACGTAACTCAAGTCTAATAGATAAAATCAAAAACTAAAATATTGAATATTATATATATATATATATATATAACTACCAATTATTTTTTGGTTGGGCAATTTTGCAATGTAAAAAGGAGCACATGACATCTCACAAGAGAAGGAAATGGTTAATATTTCTGTTTGATATAATCTATATTTTTTTAAAAGGAGAGTAGTGAAGCATGTGGTAGCATGTGGTTAAGCCAAGTGGCAGGTTAAAATGAAGCCACTTGGCAAGTTTAAGACAACATTAAAAATTTAAATTATAAATGGAAACATATTTATTGGAAGTAGTTTAAATGAATCTTATACATAATCTAAATAGATCTTTGAAAAATCTATTTTATATATCTTTATTTATATTTATATTTGTATCTATATCTATATCTACACTTATATCTATATATTGATCCAATCATTGATTTTATACTATGTTAGCTAGAAATATGTAGATAAAATTAATTAAAAACTATAATAAAAATAAAAAAATATAAAAATACGTAAATTAAGATAACCTATGACTATTTATATTTTGGAATAAGTTAATATAAAAATAAAATTAAAATTTACTTAAGATGTTAAAGATTTATAATATGTTCAAATAATTGAGAAAATATTTTTCTATGATTAATATTTGAATTGAGTGCTGTTAATTTAAGTTTGAAAGCATAACATAAATTTTTGAAAATACGGTCCAATTTAGAAAATAAAATGATAAAAATTAATTGAATTTGAGATGAAAAAGTTATTTAATTTTTAACTATATTATATTAGAATGCGTGTGGTAGAATAGATACTAAATTCAAACAAGATAATAAAAATCCACATGACAGTGTAGTAATATTAGAAATTGAATAATATAATATCAAAAATAAATAATATATAGAGAAATAATAAAAATTCAGACTTTTTATCATAGAGAAAAAGGGTAAAAACTAATTTAAATTTAAAATGAGAAAGTTTTTTATATTATGATAAGAAAAATCATAATATGGATAAGTCCACGTAACTCAAGTCCAATAGATAAAATCAAAACTAAAAATATTGAATAATAAAAATAAATTAGAGATAATGTGAGGATATTTATAATTATACGTTTATAAAATAAAATAAATTAAATATACAATACTTAAAAATATTATTAAAAATTAAATAATTTAAAATTTTCAAGCATATTTTTAAAACAAAATAAATATTTATTTTATGATTAAAGAAAAATATTTATCTGTATTATTGTGACGACCCGATCCGTCGTCACGTGAGTTACCGCCCCGTTTCCCTCATCTTATGTTTCTCTATGCTTCATTATCGGTACTTGAGGTGGTCGAGTCGAATTGGGTTGGTTTTTGATGGAAATGAGACACTTATTAGTCTCTTTAAGGAAGGCTTGTTTTGAAAAAGTCAACCGGATGTTGACTATTTAGTTAGAGGGCTTGGATGCAATTTTCGGTGATTCGATTAGCTTCAGGAGATGATTTGTGACTTAGGAGTGCGATTGGAATTGATTTTAGAGGTCCGGTGTAGAATTAGGGTTGAATAGGCGAAGTTAGTATTTTGACGAATTCCGGTTGGTAGGTGAGATTTTGGTCCGGGGATCGGAATGGAATTCCGAAGTTGCAAAAGTTCCGTTAGGTGATTTTGGGTGTGTGTGCCAAAATTTCAGGTCATTCGGAGGTGTTTTGGTCGGGTTTTTGATCAAATGCGTATTTCGGAAGTTTTTAAGAACTTAGGCTTGAATCCGATGTGATTTAATGGTTTTAGCGTTGTTTGATATATTTTGATGATTGGAACAAGTTTGAATGATGTTTTAGGATGTGTTGGTGCCTTTGGTTGAGGTCCCGGGGGCCTCGGGATGGTTTCGGATGGTCAACCGGACCATTTTTAGCCTATGGGAGTTGCAGAATTGCAGAATCAGGTGTTGTAGGTTTTAAGCCTATGATATCGCAATAGCATGGTCGTGATCACATAGAAGGGTTTTGGCAGGATGGATATTTGTTCTTTGCGATCGTAATAGTGGGATGCGATCGCGTAGTAGGAAGTGAGGGGCCACCTGAGTTGCTCTATGCGATCGCATAAGGTTGTCCGTGTTCGCATAGGTTTGGGTCTTAATGCAGTGCGATCACATATGTGTGGCTGCGATCACATAGTTCATTTTTGAGGCTGTGGAAATTTGTGCATTGCGATCGCAAGACTTGGTCCGCGATTACATAGAAGGAAATTATAGCTGGGCAGAAGGGTTTTTAAAATATTTCATCCGCGAGCCTAGGTCATTTTTCCTCCATTGTTGAGTATTTTGAGAGCTCTTTGGGACAAATTGAAGAGGGTTTCGACGGGTATTGATTGGAGGTGAATCCTATGGCCTAGAAACATCATTTTATTGAAGAATCAACCTTTAAATTCGTGGAAATTTGAGTAAAATTGGAAGAACTAGGGCTTGACTTTTGAAATGAAAATTTGGGATTTGAGGGGGCATTTGAGCTCCGATTTTGGTAAATTTGATATATATGGACTCGTGGTGAGACGAGGAATCATATGATGTAAATTTTGTAATTTTTCAAGAAGTGGGCCCATGGCTCGGGTTTTGCCAACTTCGTGATTTTTGATAATTTTTGAGTCTTTTCGATTTGGGTTATGCTCCCTTAGCCTATTGTGATGTATTCCTTGTGGTTTTGACCAGATTCTATACACGAGGAGGTTAATTTGCGAGGCAAGCGCAAAACGAGCTAGGATTTAGGCTGGCTTGATGTGAGTAATGGTTATAAATGATATTCTGAGTGTTTGAAACCCCGGATATGCACTACGTGGTGCTATGTTGAGATGAGATACACACTGTATGATGAGTGTGGGGTTTGTTACTGCTGGGAATTCAGACTCGGTCCATCCCGATTGATGACTCTACTGTATTTTTGACTGAGACTTAATTAATATCAGTATATCTTGGGCTAGTTGCCATGTTTGGGGCCTTGTGCCGATCTGTAGAACCCTTAGGGGGTATGTTGTATTAGTTGACCTCAGTTTACTTGTCGAAATCATACTCTCAGTCGTGTTCTTAACTGTTAAACATAATATGAACCGGCTTTAGAAATCAGCAATCCAAGTGAGGAATACCTGGGGTTGGAAACCTTGTCTTAGCTGAGTGGGCCCAAGAGGCTAAGTATATATTGACTGAGTGGGGTAAAGGATCCCATAGTGAGGGTATTTGATATATACCGGATCGGGCTGCACGCCGCAGCAGTATATACATATACGTATATGGATCGGACTGCACGCCGCAGTATTATATTATATATATCGAACTGCATGCCGCAGTAGTATATTATATGGATTGGACTGCACGCCGTAGTGATATATATTATATGGATCGGACTGCACGCTGCAGTATTATAGTGCTTGGGCTGTAGGAACCCCTCCGGAGTCTGCACACCCCCAATTAGCGCAGTCGACTATTATTATTGGATCGGGCTGCACGCCGCAGCAGTCTCTATATATATATATATATATATATATATATA
>MU768425.1:15872-62870 GCA_026770625.1 Nicotiana glauca
ACGGATCGGGTTGCACGCCGCTGCAGTACAAGTAAATTACCGAACATTGAGAGGAGTAAATGAATTGTGTACTGGTTTGAGGGATATTCACCTGTTTTCTTCATTTAGCTACTATTTACTGCACTTACTGTTTTGATATATAACTATGTAGTGTTTTTTACGAGTTTTCTTATCTTCAGTCGTTATTAATTGCTATTACTCACTATGTCAGCGTACTCACTTTACTCTCTGCACCATGTGTGCAGATACAGGTATCCCAGAGGCTTAGTGGAGTTGTTTGCTGCTCTCCATATTGTCACCAGAGTTATTGAGGTAGCTGCACGGCGTTCGCAGGATCCGATTTCTCCCCTTATTCCTTTGTTTCCGCATTCTAGACTTTTATATGTATAGGTTGCTACTCGGTTGTATGTAGAGGCTCTAGACTCGTGACACCAGATGTTTTGAGAGTTGTATTGGTATTTGTTATGGTTTTCTGCACAGTTTTTATCTATTATCACGGATTGGAATCATGTTAAACTGATAATTTAATTCTATTAATTAGTAATGAGTTTCGTACGTGGGTTGAGAGTGTTGAAATGGTCGGGCTTGCCTAGTATTGTGTTGGGTGCCATCACGACCGGGATTGGGGTCATGACAAGTTAGTATCAGAGCCTAGGTTACTAGGTCTCGCGAGTCATGAGCCAGTTTAGTAGAGTCTCGTGGATCGGTACGGAGACGTCTGTACTTATCCTCGGGAGGCTGCAGAACCTTTAGGAAAAATTCAACATTCTTGTAATTCTTGTCGTGCAAACTTGTTGGTCTGAATACTAAACTTCTCTTTATTCTATTCTCTCACAGATGGTGAGGACACGAGCTACCGGACATGGCGGACTACTACCAGTACCACCCACTGAGGCTACTAGAGGCCGTGGACGCGGTCGTGGTCGTAGTTGTGGTAGAGGCAGAGTAGTAGGGGAAGCACCTGTGGATCCTTTAGTTGCCTCAGATCAGGACAAGGCTCCAGCAACACCAGTTCAGGCACCAGCTGTGCCCATAGTGATATCGGGTCTCCAGGAGACATTAGCCTAGATATTTACAGTTTGTACGGGTCTGGCTCAGGTTGTCTCAGCCACCACAGCAACAATAGCTACTTCACAAGCCAGGGGAGGCAATCAGACCCCCGCTGCTCGCACACCTGAGCAGGGATTACAGACTCTAGAGGCACCTCCAGCTCAGCCAGTGGTACCAGTTCAGAAGTACAGAGTTCTAGCTATGCCCGAGGATGAGCAGCGTCGCCTCGAGAGGTTTGGTAGACTCCAGCCTCCGACATTTAGTGGAGCTGAGGGCGAGGACGCGGGGATTCTTGAGACCAGCAGTGTGTCTTTTACTACATTTCAGTTTACCGGAGCGGCCTTCATGTGGTGGGAGGCACCTGAGCGGCGTAGGCCGGTTGGTGCAGCGCCTTTGACTTGGCAGCAGTTCTCCACTCTCTTCCTGGAGAAGTATGTACCGCAGTCTCACAGAGAAGAGCTACACAGACAATTTGAGGGACTAAAGCAGGGAGAGATGTCAGTGACACAGTATGAGATGAGATTTTCTGAGTTGTCTCGACATGCAGCTTGGTTGGTCCCGATGGACCGTGAGTGTATCCGGAGGTTTGTTGATAGTCTCCCCTACCCTCTTCATATTCTTATGCCTAGAGAGCGAGTGATAGGTGCTACTTTTGAGGAGGTGGTGGATATAGCTCGAGATATTGAGTCAGTTTGCTTCCTGGATCGTGAGGAGAGAGAGGCCTCGAGGTTCTGGTAGTTACAGTGGAGCTCCTTCGAGGGTCCAGTTTCAGTAGGTCCGGGGACGTTATTTCAGGCCCGCTCAGTCAGCTAGACCTGAGTACCGTGGTGGATCTTCTGGTCGTGGTTATCAAGGCTCTCAGTAGAGTTAGCCATCTCTCAGTGCTCTTCCAGCATAGAGTTCGTCTCATGCTCCATCTGTGCAGGTTTCTTCCAGATCGAGTGCATCAGCTAGCCACTCTAACGCGAGGGGTTCCCTTCAGTCCCAGTTCCCAGCACCTAGGAGTTGCTACGAGTGTGGAGAGTTTGGGCGTATGCGGAGGGAGTGACCTCGTCGTGCTGCTAGTTCATCTCAGCAGAGGGGTCAGCCCTCGTCTTCTGGCCCAGTTTCTTCAGCACCCGCCCCGCCAGCTAGGGGTGAGGGACAGGCAGTCAGGGGTCACCCCAGAGGGGGAGGCCGATCGGGCGGTGGTCAGGCCCACTTCTATGCTCTTTAGGGCAGGTCAGATGCTATTGCTTCAGATACTATTAGGTATTATTTCAGTCTGCCACAGGGATGCCTCAGTTTTATTTGATCCCGGTTCCACCTATTCCTATGTGTCTTTTTATTTTTCTCATTATTTGGGTACGACCCGGGGGTGTCTTGCTTTACCTGTTCATGTATCAACCCCGATGGGTGATACTATTGTTGTAGACCATGTATATCGGTCGTGTTTAGTGACTATTGTGGGTCTGGAGACCCGAGTTGACCGATTGCTACTGAGCATGGTGGATTTTGATGTTATTCTGGGCATGGACTGGTTATCTCCTTGTCATGCTATCCTGGACTGTCATGCTAAGATAGTCACGTTGGCTATACCAGGTGTTCCGAGGATCTAGTGGCGTGGTATGACTGACGATGTGCCTAGCAGGGTGATTTCTTTCCTGAAGGCCCATCGCATGGTTGGGAAAGGTTTTCTATCATATTTAACTTTTGTGAGGGATGTGGGAGCTGAGGCTCCTAGCATTGATTCGGTCCCGGTTGTGAGGGAGTTTCACGATATGTTTTCTGCAGACTTGCCAGGCATGCCACCGGACAAGGATATTAATTTTGGTATTGACCTGGTGTCGTGCACTTAGCCCATTTCCATTCCTCCATATCGAATGGCACCAACAGAGTTGAAAGAATTGAAAGATCAGCTTCAGGAACTCCTAGATAAAGGGTTCATTAGACCTAGTGTGTCACCGTGGGGTGCACCGGTTCTATTTGTAAAAAAGAAGGATGGCACAATGCGAATGTGCATTGACTACATGCGATTGAACAAAGTGACAGTGAAGAACAAGTATCCCATGCCTCGTATTGATGATTTATTTTACCAGCTTCAGGGGGCAAGGGTATTCTCCAAGATTGATCTCCGTTCAGGCTATCACCAGTTAAAGATCAAGGATTCAGACATTATGAAGATTGCTTTCAGGACTAGATATGGGTACTATGAGTTTCTTGTTATGTCCTTCGGGCTGACCAATGCCCCAGCCGCGTTCATGCACTTGATGAATAGTGTATTTTAGCCATATCTGGATTCGCTCGTGATTTTTTTTATTGATGATATATCGGTTTACTTGCGTAGCCAGGAGGAGCACGCTCAGCATTTGGGAGTGATATTACAGAGATTGAGGGAGGAGAAGCTTTATGCAAAGTTCTCCAAGTGTGAGTTTTGGCTTGGGTCAGTGGCTTTCTTGGGACACGTGGTGTCTAGCGAGGGTATTCAGGTCGACCCGAAGAAGATAGAGGCGGTGCAGAGTTGACCTAGACCTACCTCAGCCGCAAAGATTCGTAGTTTTCTTGGTTGACAAGGTATTATCGTCGGTTTGTTCAGGGATTTTCCTCTATTGCATCGCCCTTGACCAGGTTAACTCAGAAGGGTGCTCCATTTATGTGGTCGGATGAGTGCAAGGAGAGCTTTCAGAAGCTCAAGACAGCTTTGACCACGGCTCCAGTATTGGTATTGCCATCAACTTCAGGTTCTTACACGTTATATTGTGATGCTTCGAGAGTTGGTATCGGATGTGTGTTGATGTAGAAGGGTAGAGTTATTGCATATGCTTCTCGTTAGTTGAAGCCCCACGAGAAGAACTACCCTGTACATGATTTGGAGTTAGCTGCTATAGTTCATGCTTTAAAGATTTGGAGGCACTATTTGTATGGAGTATCCTGTGAGGTATTCACCGATCATTGCAGTCTTCAGCATCTATTCAAGCAAAAAGATCTTAATTTTAGGCAGTTAAGGTGGGTAGAGTTACTCAAGGACTATCATATTACTATTCTGTATCATCCGGGGAAGGCCAATGTGGTGGCCGATGCATTGAGCCGGAAAGCGGTTAGTATGGGTAGCTTGGCATACATTCCAGTTAGGGAGAGGCCATTTGCAGTTGATGTTCAGGACTTGGCCAATCGGATGGTGAGGTTAGATATTTCAGATCCTAGTCGAGTGTTAGCTTGCATTGTTTCTCGGTCTTCCTTATATGACCGCATTAGAGAGCGCCAGTATGATGATCCACATTTGCTTGTCCTTAAGGACAATGTTCAGCATGATGATTCCAGGGATGTGACCATTGATAGTGATAGCATGTTGAGGATGCAGGGCCGGATTTGAGTGCCCAATATGGATGGGCTTCGGATTTGATATTGGAGGAGGCCCACAGCTCGCGGTATTCTATTCATGTAGGTGCCGCGAAGATGTATCAGAATTTGAGACAGCACTACTGGTGGAGGAGGATGAAGAAGGATATAGTGGGGTTTGTAGCTCGGTGTCTCAACTGTCAGCAGGTCAAGTACGAGCATCAGAGACCGGTCGGTGTACTTCAGTGGATGATTATTCCCAAGTGGAAGTGGGAGAGGATTACTATGGATTTTGTGAGTGGTCTCCCTTGGACTTTGAAGAAGTTTAATTCGATTTGGGTGATTGTGGATCGACTGACCAAGTTCGCGCACTTCATTCCAGTATGTACTATTTATTCTTCAGAGCGGCTGGCAGGGATCTTTATCCGGGAGATTGTCCGATTGCATGGGGTTCCTGTGTCTATTATCTTAGATAGGGGTACTCAATTCACTTCTCAGTTCCGGAGGACATATCAGCTGGAGTTGGGTACGCAGGTAGAGTTGAGCACAACATTCCATCCTTAGATAGACGGGCAGTCCGAGCGCACTATTCAGATATTGGAGGACATGTTACGTGCCTGTGTTATTGATTTTGGGGGTTCATCGGATGAGTTTTTGCCGCTTTTAGAGTTTTCCTATAACAACAGTTATCAGTCGAGCATTGAGATGGTTCCGTATGAGGCGTTGTATGGGAGGCAGTATAGATCTCCAGTTGGATGGTTCGAGCCCGAGGAGGCTAGGTTATTAGGGATAGAGATGGTTCAGGATGCCTTAGAGAAGGTGAAGCTTATTCACGAGATGCTTCCTACAGCACAGTCGCGTCAGAAGAGTTATGGGGACCGGAGGGTTCGGGATGTGTCCTATATGGTAGGTGAGAAGGTCTTGCTGAAGGTTTCGCCCGTGAAGGGTGTTATGCAGTTTGGGAAGAAAGGGAAGATGAGTGTGACGACCCAAAGGTTCATCACCGTATTCTCCCTTTTTCCACGCTTCCGAGGCCTTGAAAACCTCACTTTTAGCTGCCTCGATTTGTGTGCGCAGTCCGAGCGCGCAGCCGGAAAGCTTTTATGTTGAAATCTGTGAAAACATTGAAGAATTTTGATATTAATATGGTTAAAGTTGACTTCGGTCAACATTTTTGGTAAACGGACCCGGATCCGTGATTTGACGGTCCCGGAGTGTCCGTAGAAAAATGTGTGACTCGGGCATGTGTCCGGTGTCGAAATTTGAGGTCTAGAACCCGAGTAAAAGAATTTTTTTGTTAAATTATTTTTCTAAAATTATTAAGGAAAATGGAAATGAAAATTGATTAAAAGACCATGGTATCGGTCTCGTATTTTGGTTCTGACGCCCGGAACAAGTCTTATATATTGTTTAAGCGCTTTCTGTGAAGTTTGGTTGAAATCGGACGTAGTTTGACGTGTTTCGGACTATGAGTTCCAAGTTTGAAAGTTTAAGAAGTTTGAAATGAAAATCATGTGTTTTGAAGCTCGATTCTATGTATATGATGTTATTTTTGCGATTTGATTGCACGAGTAAGTCCGTAGGATGTTTTTGAAGTTGTGTGTGTAATTGGTTTGGAGCCCTGAGGGCTCGGGAGAGTTTTGGATAGGCATCAGATTGCATTTCTCATTGTTGAAAACCCTGGTGTGCTTCTGTTCTGCAGGCTTCGCAAATGCGAAGCCAGCACTCGCAAATGCGATCTCGCAATTGCGAGCTTTTTATCGCAAATGCGAAATATCCCCTGGGCAGCTTCCTTCACAAATGCAAAGAAATCGATCGCAAATGCGATGCCCGCCTTTAGCATCAACCTTCGCAAATACGAACCTTTGTCCGCTATTGCGATATTGGACCTTCGTAAATGCGACCAGTTTTTCGCAAATGCGAACTTTCCAGTATCCCTCATAGTTCGCAAATGCGAACTCAACTTCACAATTCCCATATTTGGTCGGGGTTCGCAATTTGCGAACCCCTGTTCACAATTGCGATATCAGAGACATGCATTTTCATACTTAGTTGAATTTTCACCCCATTTTTCATATCTCTCAACTCAAACACTCAAATAGGCGATTTTCCAAGAAAACTTTCTTCTCCAATCCACTTGTAAGTTGATTTTCACTTAATTTCTTCAATCTTTAACATCATTTATCATGTTTTCATCTTAAAAATCAAGGTTTTCATGGGTGAAAATAGGTATTTTGGGTAGAACCTAGGTTTTCTTAAAATTGGGGATTAGGACCTCAATTTGAGGTCTGATTTCAAAACAAATCATAGATATGAACTCGTGGGGGAATGGGTAACCGGGTTTTGGTTCAAACCTCGGGTTTTGACCACGTGGGACTGGGGGTGTTTTGGGAAATTCATTTTCATGCATTCAAGTTGATCCAATGAGAATTTGTTGATATATTCAAGTAATTTGTGACTAGATTCGAGCGGTTTGGTGGTGGATTCGAGGGGTAAAGCTATTCTAGAGGATTGAGTTAGGTTAGGAGCATTCGAGGTAAGTGTTTGATCTAACTTTGGCTTGAGGGAATAGGATAAGAGTATTATTGATTGCTATATGCTAAATGATCGAGTACAGTGTATAGATATGGTGACGGGTATCTACACACCGGTGTCTAGCATGACCGTGGGGCTTTGTTATTAGTTGTTCTTGTTATATTTGGGACTCTTCCAAGCTAATTAATGAATTCTACATAATGTGAAGAGTTGAGGATAAATTGTGAATTTGTGAATTATTTGGAGGGTTGGCTCGAACGATAAAACACTATCGAGTAGGAAATGAAAGAATTGGTAAGAAATGTGATTAAATCCCTTGCCGGGATAACTTGAGTATATTGATTATCTCCCTTGCCGGAATGTGGAAGTTATTGTCATTGCTTCCTTGCCGGGACTTAATTGTTTAATTTTGTTTTTTCCTTGCCGGGATATTTCTCATTACTGTTTATTCCCCTCGCTCGTTTGGTTGTGATTGCTGTTTGTGTGAGAAAGAGTGATAATGCACGAAGGGTCACTCTGTTCCATTTTTTATTATATTTGCACGAAGGGTCATTCCGTGCCATTTTTATTATATTTGCACGAAGGGTCATTTCGTGCCATTGTTGATTATATTTTCACGAATGGTCATTCCGTGCCATTGTTAATTATGTTATGCACGAAGGGACATTCCATGCCATTGTTGATTATATTTGCACGAAGGNATATTATAAAATTTTTATTTAATTTTCTTATTATTTGTTCTACCATTTTTTATGCTTTTCCTAATTAATTCCCTTTTTATTTATTTTAATCTTTTGGAATTCTTTACTTGGGGTAAAAATCACGTGCTCACATTGACCACGTGGGCCCGGGGGCATTTTGGGAATTTTTGAGTAAAACTTTGGGAAATTCATTTTTATGCATTCAAGTTAATTCAATTAGCATTTGTTGATACATTCAAGTAATTTGTGATTTGATTCGAGCGGTTTTGTGGTGAATTCGAGGGGTAAAGCTATACTAGAGGCTTGAATGGATTTTTGGAGCAATTGAGATAAGTATTTGATCTAACTTTGGCTTGAGGGAATAGGGTTAGAGTATTATTTATTGTTAATTGCTAAATGATCGAGTATGGTGTATAGGCATGGTGACGAGTATCTATACACCGGTCTCTAGTATGACCGTGGGTCTTTGTTGTTAGTTGTTCTTGGTATATTTGGGACTCTTCCAAACTAATTAATGAATTCTACATAATGTGAAGGGTTGAGGATCAATTGTGAATTCTTTGGAGCGTTGGCTCAAACGATAAAATACTGTTGAGTAAGAAATGAAAGAATTGGAAAGAGATGTGATTATCTCCCTTGCCGGGATGTGTAAGTTGTTGATATTGCTCCCTTGCCAGGATTTGAATGTTTAATTGTGTTCTTCTCTTGTCGGGACATTTCTTGTTATTATTTGTTTCCCTCGCCCGTTTGGTTGTGATTGCTGTTTGGGTGAGGAAGAGTGATTATGCACGAAGGGTCATTCTGTGCCGTTGTTTGATTATATTATGCACGAAGGGTCATTCCGTGCCATTGTTTGATTATATTCGCACGAAGAGACATTCCGTGCTATTGTTGATTATATTATGCACGATGGGTCATTCCGTGCCATGAAATGAGAGTTATGTGTGGAAAGCCCAAAGGGTGATGTCGTGCATTTTGTTGATTGCTTGGGTGAGGACGAGAGTAAAAGCACGAAGGTTGATGTCGTGCAACTGTTGGATTTCTTGTCTCTGTTAAATTATTGTTGTGCCATGTTTCTTATTTAAGTTGATGACTTTTATATCCGGATTGTACTCCCCCGTAGCATGTTTTCCCTTACCTGTTAACTGTTTAATCTTCGGTATTTCTTGCCTTTTATTCCATATATATATTGAACTGCAGAGGTTGATTTGGTAGTCCTGTCTAGCGTCGTCACTACTTCGCCGGGGTTAGGCGAGACACTTACCAGCACATGGGGTCGGTTGTGCTGATGCTACACTTCTGTGCTTTTTGTATAGATCACGGTATCAGAGCAACTTTTGGACCACAGCAGTAGCACGTCGAGTGGGAGCTGACTTCAGTCCAGAGACTACAAGGTATCCTAGCCGGCGTTCGCGGGCCGGTGTCCCTTCTTCTCTATCTTCTATTTGTTTTCTTTGTATCGAGACAGACGCTGTGTATTTCTTTCTATTCAGACTTGTTTGTAGTATTCATTAGTAGTTCATGAAATAGCGACTCCAATTCTTGGGTAGTGAAATATTTAACTTCCGCATTGTTGGTTTCCAGTTATTTATGTTACAAAAGACTTCTGCTTTATTTAAAGGTTTACTTTACTATTACTGTTGTGTTGTTATCCGAAAAGGTTTTAAATGCTTGGCTTGCCTAGCTCCGACAGTAGGCGCCATCACGACTCCCGATGGGGAGAAAAATTCGGGTCGTGACACTGAGTCCGCGGTTCATTGGGCCTTTTGAGATACTTAAGAGGATTGGGGAGGTGGCTTATGAGCTTGCTTTTCCACCCAGCCTGTTGAGCGTGCATCCGGTATTTCATGTATCTATGCTCCGGAAGTATGTTGGGGACCCGTCTCGTGTATTGGACTTCAGCACGGTTCAATTGGATGATGATTTGACATATGATGTGGAGCTAATGGCTATTTTGGGTAGTCGGGTTCGAAAGTTGATATCAAAGGATATAGCTTCAGTGAAGGTACAGTGGAGAGATCGACCCATGGAAGAGGCTACCTGGGAGACCGAGCGGGAGATGCGTAGCAGATATCCTCACTTGTTTGAGGCTCCAGGTATGTTTCTTGACCCGCTCGAGGACGAGCGTTTGTTTTAGTTGGGGAGGATGTGATGACCCGGCCCTTCGTCTCGTGAGTTACCGCCCCATTTCCCTCATCTTATGTTTCTCTATGCTTCATTATTGGTACTTGAGGTGGTCGAGTCGAATTGGGTTGGTTTTAGATGGAAATAAGACACTTAGTCTCTTTAAGGAAGGATTGTTTTGGAAAAGTCAACTGGATGTTGACTATTTAGTTAGAGGGCTCGGATGCAATTTTCGGTGATTCGGTTAGCTTCGGGGGATGATTTCTGACTTAGGATGCGATCGGAATTGATTTTGGAGGTCTAGTGTAGAATTAGGCTTGAATTGGCGAAGGTAGCATTTTGGCGATTTCCGGTTGGTAGGTGAGATTTTGATCCGGGGGTCAAAATGAAATTCCGAGAGTTGCAGTAGTTCCGCCAGGTGATTTTGGGAGTGCGCGCAAAATTTCAGGTCATTCGGAGGTGTTTTGGTTGGGTTTTTGATCAAATGCGTATTTCGGAAGTTTTTAAGAATTTAGACTTGAATCCGACGTGATTTAATGGTTTTAGCATTTTTTGATGTGTTTTGATGATTGAAACAAGTTTGAATGATGTTTTAGGATGTGTTGGTGCCTTTGGTTGAGGTCCCGGGGGCCTCAGGATGATCTCGGATGGTCAACCGGACCATTTTTAGCCTTTGGGAGTTGCAGAATTGCAGAATCAGGTGTTATAGGTTTTAAGCCTATGCGATCGCAATAGCATGGTCGCGATCGCATAGAAGGGTTTTGGTGGGCTGTATATTTGTTCTCTGCGATTGCAATAGTGGGATGCGATCGCGTAGTAGGAAGTGAGGGGACACCTGAGTTGCTCTATGCGATCGCATAAGGTTGCCCGCGTTCGCATAGGTTTGGCTCTTAAAGCAGTGCGGTCGCATATGTGTGGCTGCGATCGCATAGTTCATTTGAGGCTGTGGAATTTTGTGCATTGCGATCCCAAGGCTTGGTCCGCGATCGCATAGAAGGAAATTATAGCTGGGTAGAAGGGTTTTTAAAACATTTCATCCGCGAACCTAGGTCATTTTTCCTCCATTGTTGAGTATTTTGAGAGTTCTTTGGGACAAATTGAAGAGGGTTTCGACGGGTATTTATTGGAGGCGAGTCCTATGGCCTAGAAACATCATTTTATTGAAGAGTCAACCTTTAAATTCATGGAAATTTGAGGAAAATTGGAAGAACTAGGCTTGACTTTTGAAATGAAAATTTGGGATTTGAGGGGGAATTTGAGCTCCGATTTTAGTAAATTTGATATGTATGGACTCGTGGCGAGACGAGGAATCCGGTGATATAAATTTTGTAATTTTTTGAGAAGTGGGCCCGGGGCTCGGGTTTTGGCAACTTCGTGATTTTTGATAATTTTCGAGTCTTTTCGATTTGGGTTATGTTCCCTTAGCCTATTGTGATGTATTCCTTGTGGTTTTGACCATATTATACGTACGAGGAGGTTGATTTGCGAGGCAAGCGCAAAGCGAGCTAGGATTTCGGCCGGCTTGAGGTGAGTAATGGTTATAAATGATGTTCTGAGGGTTTGAAACCCCGGATATGCACTACGTGGTGCTATGTTGAGATGAGACACACGTTGTAGGATGGGCGTGGGGTTTGTTACTGCTGGGAATTCGAACTCGGTCCATCCCGATTGATGACTCTACTGTATTTTTGACTGAGACTTAATTATTATCAGTATATCTTGGGTTAGTTGCGATGTTTGCTGCCTTCTGTCGATCTGTAGAACCCATAGGGGGTATGTTATACTAGTTGACCTCACTTTACTTGTCGAAATCATACTCTCAGTCATGTTCTTAACTGTTAAACATAATATGAACCGGCTTTAGAAATTGGCAATCCAAGTGAGGAATACCTAGGGTTGGAAACCCCGTCTTAGGTGAGTGGGCCCGAGAGGCCAAGTCTATATTGACTGAGAAGGGTCAAGGACCCCATAGTGAGGATATTTGATATATACCGGATCGGGCTGCACGCCGCAGCAGTATATACATATACATATATGGATCGGACTGCACACCGCATTTGTATATTATATGGATCGGACTGCACGCCGCAGTAGTATATTATATGGTATGGACTGCACGCCGCAGTGATATATATTACATGGATCGGACTGCATATCGCTGTATTATAGCACTTGGGCTGTAGGAGCCCCTCCGGAGTCTGCACACCCCCAATGAGCGCAGTCGACTATTATTATTGGATCGAGTTGCACGTCGCAACAGTCTATATATATATATATATATATATGGATCGGGTTGCACACCGCAGTAGTATACTGTCCGGATCGGGTTGCACGCCGCAGCAGTACAAGTAAATTACCGGACATTGAGAGGAGTAAATGAATTGTGTACTGGTTTGAGGGATATTCACCTGTTTTGTTCATTTAGCTGTTGTTTACTGTACTTACTGTTTTGATATAAAACTGTGTAATGTTTTTTACTAGTTTTCTTATCTTCAGTCGTTATTTATTGCTATTACTCACTGAGTCGGAGTACTCACTTTACTCCCTGCACCATGTGTGCAGATATAGGTATCTCGGAGGCTTAGTAGAGTTGTTTGCTACTCTCCAGATTGTCACCGGAGTTATCGAGGTATCTGCACGGCGTCCGCAGTACCCGATTTCTCCCCTTATCCCTTTGTTTCCGCATTCTAGACTTTTATATGTATAGGTTGCTACTCGGTTGTATGTAGAGGCTCTAGACTCGTGACACCAGATCTTTTGGGAGTTGTACTGGTATTTGTTATGGTTTTCCGCACAGTTTTTATCTATTATCACGGATTGGAATCATGTTAAACTTATAATTTAACTCACTAATTAGTAATGAGTTTCGTACGTGGGTTGAGAGTGTTGATATGGTCGGGCTTTCCTAGCATTGTGTTGGGCGCCATCACGACCGGAATTGGGATCGTGACAATTATATTACAGAATAGTAGTTGATAATGATATTAGATAAAGTTACAAGTTAATGAAAAGTCACATAACGTAATAAGACTATATATTAGATTAAAAAAATAGCTAAATTACGTTAAATTATTAAAAATTTACTATTAGAAATGAAAGAGAAAGACTATTTGAATTTGAGATTAGAAAGATCTTAAAAGCCAAATTTATATCAATAAATTACAAAATAAATGCATGTAATACAAAAAATAATTATAAAATAATTTAGCAGATTTGAAACATTATAAAAGAACTTATATATATATGTACACTCACACACACACACGCGCACACACACACGCACACACACACACACACACACACACATATATATATATATATATATATATATATATATATATATATATATATATATATATATATATATATATAAAAAAAAAAAATTTTAGACTATATTCATTTAAAATAAATATGTGATATATATGTTACAATAGAGAACTATCAAATATAAGAAAGGTATCATACTTTGGTTTGAATTTTTAATTGAATATAAAATTAAAATTCTTTTTATTTTGAGTATAGGTAAAAAATTATGTATAAAGAGGAAAATAGAGATAGTGCGAGGATACATATATTTTTTTAATTTATTAAAAATAAATAAATAAAATTATTAAATAGTAGTCAAAAATATTATTAATAGATTTAAATGATGAAAGAGATTCGAGTAAGTGGATAATAGTGTAAAATACATTAAATTTCAAGAATATTTTTTTATATTTATTGATGATTACTAAAAGGGTAATAAACATGATTAATAAAAGATCATATTATATTATAGCAATATTAAATAATAAATAATGCAAAAACTATAAGCAAGGAACAAAAAAGAGAAAAAATTATATCTAATAATGTAGAACGATAATGATATTTGAATTTGAGAGAAAAAATAAAGTGGTAGTAAGAATTTTGTTAAAATAATATAATTTAATGTACTCAAACATGACAGACCACAATGCTACATGTATAGTATTCTTTAATATTGAGCGTAAAATATAATACAAGTGTCAAAATCAAGGGGTTAGGTTATTGTAACGACCCGACCAGTCGTTTTGAACTCTAGTGTGTCTTCCACCCGCCAGAGGCCGTGAACAGCTTAATTTCAGGTATTATGACTTGTACGCGTGATCGGAATTAAGTTTCGGGAAGTTCAAAGTTGATTTGGAAAGAGAATTCTCATTTTGGAAGCTTAAAGTTGAATGAATTAACTAAGATTGGATTTTGAGTAAACGACTTCGGAATCGGGATTTGAAGGTTCTAACAGGTTCGTATGACGATTTCAGACTTGGGCGTATGTCCAAATAGGGTTTTGGATAACCCGGGAGCGTTATGGCGCTTATTGTGGTAGTTAACATTTTGGGAGAAATTTCATAAGTTTTGCTTGAAGTGCATTTCAGTGTTATCGATGTTCGTTTGGGATTCCGAATCTGTGAGTAGCTCCGTATGATAATTTTGCAGTTGGGAGCGCGATCATAAGTGAATTCGGAGGTCCGTAGGTCATTTTGGAGCCATTTGGCTAAAGATAGAAATTTGAAGGTTTTTGAGAAGTTTGACCGGAAGTGGGCTTTTTGATATTGGGGTTGGAATCCGATTCCAAAAGTTGTATTAGGTCTATAATGCCAAATATGACTTGTGTGCAAAATTTGAGGTCAATCGGACGTGATTTGCTAGGTTTAAACATCGAAAATAGAAGTTTGAAATTCTAAAGTTCATTAAGTTTGGATTGGAGGTCGATTCATGATTTTAGTATTGTTTGATGTGATTTGAGGCCTCGATCAAGTCCGTAACGTATTTTGGGATTGGTTGGTAGGTTTGATTGAGGTCCCAGGGGCCTCGGGTGGATTCCAGATGGTTAACGGATCAAAATTTGGAATTTTGGATAGCTGAAGGGGTCTGGTTGCTGGTATAACCTCTTCTGCGGAGGGTTCACCGCAGAAGCGAGGAATTGAACTGCAGATGCGGTTTTGGGCTTCCAGTGAAGGGACCATAGATGCGGTCATTTTTTCACAGATGCGAGACCGCACTTGCGATAGAGAGGTCGCAGAAGCGGAATGGGGCGGCTAGGCTGGGACCGCCGATGCGGTAATTTTTTTGCATATGCAGGACCGCACCTGCGGTGGAGAATGCGCAGAAGTGAAAAAGGGAGGCCTGGTGAGGAACTCCAGAAGTGGTATTTGGACCGCACCTGCGGAACCACAGAAGCGGTCATGGGACCTCAGGTGCGAAAAGTGCTAGAGGCAGAATGGTTGTTTTAAAAATAGAAATTTGGCCATATTCTCTCATATTTTCTGGGCTTGGGCGATTTTTGGGAGAGCTTCAAGTGGGATTTTCATCATCAACGTCAAGGTAAGTCATCCCCACCTATTTTGAGTTAAATACATCGATTATGTATGAATTTTAGCATGTAAATTGGTAGAAATTTGGTAAAAAGACCTAGAATTTATATTCTTGGAATTTGACCATGATTTTGGGGATGAAATTAAGAGAAAATCATATATTTGAGTTCGTGAGTTCATGGGTAATCTTTATCTTCGAAATTTTTTGGATTCCGAGCACATGGGCCCGAGGGCATTTTTGTCAACTTTTCGATCGGGGTTAGGAATTGTTATAATTGGATTATAATGAGTACTTTAGCATATATTAATGGGTTTACATAGTTATTGGATAGTTTTGGAGCGTTGTGCATCGATTCGAGTCTTCGAAAGGGCGTAGAATGCTGGTTATGGATCTTCGAAGCGAGGTGAGTCTCCTTTTTAACCTTGTATGAGGGAATAATCCCCATAGGTGAGTTAATTGGTTATGTGCTCCTAATTGTGGGGGCTACATAGGCACGAGGTTACGAGAGTCCGTGCGTAGCTACTATTATGCTATCGTCCGAGTAGTCTAGGACCCAAGAGCATGCAATACTTGGATTAATTGTAAACCTATTGACATCTTGAATTGTTTAAATCACCTCGAATTAGTAAATAAATTTCTAAAGGGATTAAACGTTATTTTCTTAAATTGTTAAAAGAGAATTAGTTTTTATTTGGATAAATGTTCCTCGAAAATTCTTAATTGATTGTTTGAGCATGTATCCCTATGTTTACCTACATCGCATGCATGATTCGCGAGCAGGGTGTTTGTTTATTTTATGTCCACCGCGTCACAGGTTAGTTCGCGAGCGGGATAATAGATGCATTTATAGGAGCGCCGTAGACCCTCAGCAACTGCACAGTTTATATTTCTGTTGGATCGGGCCGTCGCCTCGGCATACTATGCGCATGATTGTGTTGTTTATCCTGAAACTTATTGAAGTTGATATTGCCTTTTGTGGCCCAGTATAAACTAATAAAGACAATGAAAAGTAAATCTTGGAATTTCCTTATTAATTGAGAAGGCGTTACCTGTTTTCTTGCTCTATGAGTTATAATTTCTAGATAAATCCATGTTTTTCCTCACATCTTCACCATATTATTATTGGACCACTAGTAAGTGTCGAAGTCGACCATCTCGTCTTAACTTCTTCGAGATTAAACGGGATAATCATTGAGTACAAGTTGTTTTCATACTCATGCTACACTTCTGTCCATTTTTATTGCACAGGTTTATGTAATTCTAGTGGCCTACTGGGCATAGCAACATGAATGATTCTGTGACTAGGTGAGTTGCATTACCCGAGGCGGCCCGCAGCTAGTATAGTCCCTTTCGGTATACTGTGTTTACTTCCTGTCCACTGTATTATGGACGGATATTGTATTTTAATTCCTTATCGGTAGATGCTCATGCACTTGTGACACCGGGTTCTAGGAAGGTTTTGAAATATCTTGTATTAATTGCTTATTATTTAACTTGAATTGAAGTAGTTACCTTTTTATTCATGAAAAATTGAAGGAAACCATTAGTTTTCAAGATCGTTAAAAAAATGAGAACTTCATGGCTTGACTGACAGCAGTGTCCGGCGCCATCGCGACCCTTAGTGAATTTTGGGTTGCGACAACATGATATCAGAGCACTAGGTTCCTAGGGTCTCACGAGTCATGAGCAAGTCTAGTAGAGTCTCGCGGGTCGGTACGAAGATGTCTGTACTTATCCTCGGGAGGCTGTAGGACTGTTAGGAGTACTTCCCTTCTTGATTCTTTATCGTGTGATTTGATCCTTGGAGGCGTATGCCTTTAATTCATTCCTACTCAATCTTACGCGATGTGAACCGCTTGTTATAAATCAAAAATTGAAGAACTGTAATGGCACTACAGATGTGATACGGGATGTTTCTCTCGGTATAGCTGATCGGATTATTATCGTCGCTTTATGGAAGAATATTTTATTATTTCAGCCCAGTTACGGTACTTCTGAGGGCTTTGAGGCTAGGCACAAGTTGCCATGATGCTGATGAACGACTATTCCGCAGTAGTGATATGATGGTAGAATGTTTGCCCACGTGTCGGGGCAGCAAATGACTTGAAGGGAAGTTTACTCAGTACATGATTTAGAGATTCGGTATTTTATTTTCGGCAGGGGAAAAGCAATCGGGCTAAGAATGTGCAAATTTAGCATGGTAGAGTAATGAGACTTTGTACATGCGAGAGTGGTGGAGCTTTCTTCTATGAGGGGATGTCATTGCCCTAATTGAATACACTAAGTTCGAGGGTGTTGTGATCTTCTACAATTCGCCTTTGGAGCAAGCTATTATGAAATAGTAACGAAAATACGGCTGTCAAATATCGCATGGCGCGGTAGTTCAAGGTCGAATTAGTGTTTCTAATGTCGATAGTATGAGAAGGATGATTTTCCGAAAGGTGTGAAGTTAGCGGCAATTGTGGGTTCAAGTGCAACGAAGATAGATTTTAATTAAGGCAACAACTGAATAGCAAAGTATAAGGAAAGATGAGTGGAAAGTGTCAGATGGTGGCTAAAATTTCTAGAGGGTTGAGTATAAGAGGCCAAGGTTGAATAGTCAATTAAAGGGGCGAGTTTTGCCAATGTGGGAGAGTTTGGAGTGATTTGGGAATTTGTTGATTGGTGATTGGGGTCTACGGATCTAATTTGAAGTATGGGCTAATATGCAGCAAAAAGATCGGTCGTTCGAATGTGGTCGATGATTCAGAGTATAAAAAGGGGGTTTTACAGAAAGAATCCGAAAATTTAGGCGGGTGACTGCGCAAGGTTATGTCAATAAGAGATAAGGAATTCCGGTGATTTCCAGAGTTGTGTAATAGTGGCTTCGAGCTAAGTGGGAGAGTCCCACTGCCTATAATGGGGTTGCATGGCTAACTACTTGCGAGGTTTCTGGTTATTAGCATATTGATGGGACATTTTAGCTACGAGAAAAGACCATAAGTGATAATTTGAGCAAAGGAATTATTAAAGGTGGGCTATCGTTGGCCTTATTGGCCCATGTTCAGACTTGGGGAAGGATTTAGGATTGTGTTTGTAAAGATACGGGTTCCAAGGGAAGGGATTTTGCCAGGTGCATCACCAATGGGGTATTCATGTGCTATAATATTTATGGAATTGATTATATTTGGGGCCAAGTCAGAGCGGGTGGCTCTCAACAACAATCCTAGTGAATTCACAAGATGAGGTGTGATGCCTAATAATTTCAAGCGTATAAGTATAGTTAAGAATCAAGCTTTTGCAGCATGTGTTGATACCCAATTTTTCCCCACCTATTTTTTTATACTCAAAATACTCTCAAAATAGCATGTACATGCATATAGAAGTATGCCCAAGAATTTTTGACATTTTAAAAGCTTTTTAGAATCATTTTATTATTTATTTTAGCAGTACAAAATCCAATAGTTATTCCCAAAACTTTCATTTTGGGTGAGTAATTTATTTCCATCCTCATATTTACACCAAAATACAATAAAGGTTATTTTTGCATATTTTTACAAATTTACTTGATATTTTAAAACTAAAATTGCATAAAATTGCAATTATAGCCGATATTACGATTAATGACATTTTATAATTATAAAAATATTTCCAGTATTTTTAGATTAATGTTTATATATTATTAATTGGTTCAGTGTTTCTAATTTAATTTTAAAATCATTTTAAACTATTTTTATATAAATTAAAGGGGAGAAATTGGTTATTTAATACATAGCCATTTCAATTGCAATCATATACTCAATTTAACCCCCAATCACACCCTTAATCAAACGACCCGATTTTATTATAACCCGACCCATACTCTTTCCTATCCTGCCCAAACTCAATCCCCATTTAACCCATTTAGTCCCAGCCGTTGATCTTTTTGTCAATGGCTGCCCTCATCCCTTTCCTTTTTTAATTCAAACGACCCCTTAGCCAACCTCATTTCTCCTCAGTCGCGGCCTCTAAAACCATCCACTCTCTTAAAATTCTCTCAAAGGTTCTCAAACCCTAGCCATATTTTGCCGTCTCAGACCAGAGATCCACTGGAATCTATGGCCACCAAAGCTATGGGGATCTTACACCCACCCCCTGGTGCTCTTATACACCGGTTCCTTGAAGATTCAAGGCCTGACCTTGAAGATCTCTACCCAGATTTCCTTCGATTCAGGGTTCCATGGTCGTCTCCGGCATTACTCCGGCGTATCATGGTCGTTCGAGCCTGAGTCTAACTCCTCCAGGTTAGATCCATGAGTTTTCCAGGACTTTCTTACTTCTAGGTTTCTTTTGAAACCCTAACCTTTCGAGGTTCTTCTGATTTCTCTAGATTTGTCCTAGATATGTGTTTATCTTAAGGTTTCAAACGTTTTCACAAAAGGTTCTTTCAAAACTTTGCTTTAAAACCTTTCACCTTCTCTGATTTAGGGTTTCTTTGATTTTTAACATGCTCTACTGTGATTCTTATATGTTTCTTTTATGATCCTTATGTGTTCTTTCTACTGTGTTTCTTCTACCTTGTTCTTACGAGTTCTTCTACTGTATTTTTTGCAGCATTGTTCTTTATTATGTTATTCATGAGTTTCTTCTGCTAGGAAATACGTGTTCCTTTATGATTTCTGCTCTTATTGCACTAATATTTTTGCCTGACTTATTTATTTTTATCTCTAGATTCGATTAATGGTAAAACCCTAGAATTTGGGGCTCGTTCGAGTTTTTGAGGCTACTTGCTATGTGATTTACTTGTGCTCTATCTCTAAACTTTCTTGATTTCAAAAACCCTAATCTCTTGGACTTATTTGAGTTCCTAGAGTTGTTTCATCTAGACCTTCAATAGGTCCTAACTCTCCAATGTTTGGCTAGTAGGCTGGGCAGGGGTGTGCCAACATTCTATGTTGCTGGGCATGACCACCAGCCTGCCTTAGCATCCCTTAATTTCCTCTATTGCACTTACACTTGTTCCTAGATTCTAAGTTCTGCCCCCTCCAATTAGCCATGCCTTGGGACCTTGAGTTCCCTCTGAACTTGGACATTACAGGACTGGCCCTTCCACACGGCACTTTAGTTCAGTTCTGTAATGATATCTGGGTTTAAGCATTGCTTGGAGTTCCTGAAACTCCTTGGAACTTTGATACACTCCAGATAAGAGAAAGGCTTTGGAACCCGACCCTGGCAGTTGGTTCATATCATATTGCTAGACCTTGGGTCTGAATTAGGATCCTTGGATGTAGTTTAAAAGCTATGATGTAATTTTACTTTTCTGTTTGATTCATTTGGTCTGTAATAAATTTGTAATAACTTATGAGGTTCTAGTAAAGAGGGGGTGGGGGTTATTTATGTATGCTTAAGGGTAGATATCCTGCCTATAGTAGTTTTCCTTGCACTTTCATATATAGAAGTCATGCTCCTAGGATTTCTGCACTTTCATATGTAGAGATCATGCTCATAAGAATTCTGCATTTTTATATGTAGAAATCATGCTCATAGAAATTCTGCACTTTCACCTATAGAAATCATGCTCGTAACCCTGCACTGTCACATGTAGAAATCATGCTCATAGGAATTCTGCATATCATATAGATATCCTGCTCATAAGAATTCTGCATATAGAGACCATGTCTTTAAGATTCTGCATTTTTGCATCTATCATTAGGCAAGCAGTTATAAGTTAAATAATAATCAATTGCATCCTAGATACCAATTTCGTAGGATTTCTGCACTCCTGTTACGCCTGTAAAAAGTGTTTTAACTTAACAACGCTAGAAAATATGCCTATAGGAACTATCACCCAAATCTGAATCACTCGTTTAAGATTAGTTTGTCAGTAGTAACCAACTGCAGAATTCGTATCATTGTGTTAAAATCGGCAACTTCCTGTAATCAGTTTATTTCTTTATTCCTGAAACTAGTAGATGCCATGCCTATAGGTTATCACTTAGGCAAACCAGTAGGTAATTAATTAATTGCATCAGTCTTTGATAGGTTACAACCAGGCGAGCCTAATGCAGATTTCTTGTCCAAAAGTATGGGTTGAACCAGTCTGCTTAATACTTAAGTCTAATATGGACCTAATCAGTATCTGCAAGACATGATAAACTACATGATTTATGTGATTTGAGGAGGCCTACTTGAGCCTTTAATTGTTTTACCTCCCCATTAATTGCATTATGTGTTTTGATTGGCGCCTTAGAATTTTATCCTTTTTTAAACCTCTAAAAGCCAAGCTTCCTCCCTTTAGGACTAGTAGTCCTAAAAGCCTCCAGGATTGATAGGATTGGGATGGGTAATAGCATGCTATAGGTAACGACACCATTTCACACTTAATACCTTAACGGGGTGGGAAAGGGTAGATATGGATATGATGACCACGCGATAACACCACGTGTATAAACGGTTACCGAGTGTTGTATGGGGTGATCCATATTATGTATAAACCTAGGACCCCTTTCATTATTTGTACATTGTTATTTTTTCCAAACTCCTGCTTTTAAACTGCTTTTAACTTGCAGCAATTATAAATTTTCTCTTTTTACTCTTTTATTCAAAATTTCAAAACGGCTTCCTCTATCAAAATTCAGTTTCTTTAACTTTTTTAATCCCTTACAACCATTGTGTGAAAATCCCTCTTTGTATTTGTAATTCTTGTTTGCCTACGTATTGTTTGCATTTAAAGTCACAATTGTAGCATGGCCGGGAACCACACTAGTGGATCTTGAAGGGTGCCTAACACCTTCCCCTCGAGATAATGTCTAGCCGTTACCCGAACTCTGCTTTCCAAATTCAAAACCCTTAGTGTCCTAATGCACTTAATCATTAGGTGGCGACTCTTCAATTCCAAAAAACCCAATTCCCAAACAGGAATAGAGTTGTCCTCCCAAATGTCGTAAACCCGATCTCGCTCGTAGAGAGAGAGAAAAAAGCGAGCATCGACAGCATGGCGACTCTGCTGGGGACTCTTTAGGCTTATACCACTGCATGTTATATGTGACTTTACTGTTTTCTTTATTTATTTGTTTAATACCTTTATTCGAAATTGACTTGTCTTTTGTTTCTTTTTCTTTAACGCTTTCATTTGCTGCTTTCTTTCAATACCGTTGTAATTTCTAAGCAATTGTTGTAATCATTATGAACGTGAAAATACGCAACAATTTCTTTCATTCTTGTAATTGAATCTTCAACATCATATTCCACTCGTGCCAAACAAATACCATAGCAACGCTTGATGAGTGGTTGCGCTCTTCCAATATTATTACCCCCTAAATTTTGGCAAAGGCGTATTTGCGGTAAAACTAGTCGATCAGCGGTGCAGTCGACGGTTCCGTGCCTTTCCCTCTTGAGTTGTCCGCTCAAGGGTATTGGTCTAGCACCCCATAGAAATCTTATTTTGTTTAGTTTTTCATGCATCATTGTCAAACCTAGTCGAGTCAGTTATATTGTCCACATAATGACTCTTTAACATAGCCTTATCTAAAGTCCACTGGGTACCCCTGGAACCCAAAAGGACAATACCATACTCTGTGCATTTATTCATAGGACTTAATGCTGTTTAAGCCAATTATTGTTTTAAATAGTCGAGTCCGGTGGGGGTGAGGGACTAACGCTTTGTTTTGTAGGAGATGAGGCACGAAATCCCCAGATTCGGCATGGTAACCAATATTCACCCAAGGTTGCTAAGATGATGGGAAGATCTTCATTCCAGTGACCGGACTCTTGTCCGCAGGTATTTGGGAAACTTACCCTCTCTTCTGGAAATTCGGCCAAACAATAAAATCATAGAGGCCGCGACCTTATTCTGGGACAGTGATAGATCAGTATAAAGGTACGGTCATAGCAAGTCCTACCGTACCTATCCAGATGAATTCACCCTCACATCATTAGGGCATATCCACAGGAGAGCCTTCGTCTTCATGTTCTGCTTCATAGGAATGATAGTGTTTCCCATGATGAAGGCTAGGATCCATAACAGACTAGCCATGGTCGCCAAGACACTAATAGAGGGGATTGAAGGGCAACATTCCAGCATAGTGCCCATGATTGTTGCAGAAATCTATCGAGTTTTGGCAAAATTGTCAACAAGGGGCCAACCATTTTGAGGGTTGCAACTTACTACTCCAACTCTGGCTTATAGAACATCTCCAAAAGGGTAGATACCGTCAAGAGCATCCGCGAAGGCCGTGAAATGATCATATAGCCTGTCACCATCCCAACAAAATGAACTATATGCTTGACATATTTTCTCGGCTGGGCTTGAAAGAAGAAAAGGTGTAGTGGATGTTCGAATGGTTCCCCACTGGAGAGTTTATCATCCGCTCTCGGATGCTCCACTTCTTATACTCATGGGTCTGAGGGGAACTTATCCCTATGTCCCTCTCTGAGTCATGAGACAGGCAGGGAGGAAACAAGTTGTACCAAAGGTTGAGAAGATGAGTCATTTCAGGGCTGATTTCCAAAACAACGACAGCTCATACAAATGTCAAGCTCAGCACATGTGGAACAACAAGATCATCCTGGAAAAGGATTCCAGAGAGCCTGACATATATCATGCCGGCTACACCTCATACTATCCAAGTTGTCTAGAAGAAGATCATGCTGGGTTAGGACAGCCCGGGTCTGCTCGAGGTCACAGGGTCATCGACGAAAGGGCTAAGATACAGGTTAAGTATAATCAGTTGCACAAAAGGCTCAGGGAGTGCGACAGTGAGCATCAGGAGATTCGAGAGTCTAATCAAAAGTTGATCGAGGAATGGAAGGATATGGCTGTTAGAGCCAACAAGCGCCTAGAGCATTTGGAGCGAGGGTTAGTAGAGCTAGAAGGGAAATTCATCCGGAGGATCGAGAATTGCCAAAACGTCGAGGGTAACGAAGGAGGACATTTGGCTAGGGCTTATCTGCTGCTAGGATTGCGTGAGCTGGTGACGCTGTTCGATGGAGCCAAAGATGCAGAATCTGGGGAAGGTCCTTCTGGGACCAAATAGTTAGGAGTTTCTTTTTCGCTTTGACATGAAATAAGGCCAACAACCATTAGTGATATTTTACTTTATGCAATTTTAGTGTCGTTTTGGGATTCGTCTTATTTTTATCAATAAAATGAGGCATTTAGCACTATAAGTTCTCCAAATCAACTTGTTTCTAGGCCTACCTCGGGCACAATGAGGCACCCAATTTAGGACACGATTAATAATCTTGTACTATGTGTTTAATATTGCAATATTTTTCTCAGAATTCGTACTAACTTGCTACTTTTTTTTTACTTTTTTTTATTCCCCTCCCCAAAAGGTTAGTTTGTGCATTCTGGCATTGTCATCCTAATCCACAAGATCTAAGGGGCCTCCACCTCCTCCTCCTCCAAGCCCTATCAAAAGTAAGAACAAAGCAAAAATGGAGAACATGAACAACATCAGAAAGGATGACTCAGCTGAAAGGGTATAGGTTCCTCAAGGTGTTCAGGTATCCAAAGAAAGTGCCGCTGAGCTCGAACAAAAGTTACTGAAATTTTAAGAAGAACTAGACCAAGTTCGGAACTTGGCAAGTCTGTCATTCTCCCTCACAACTCCAGACATCAACTTTTCCAAAGCTCAACACCCCATACCTCCATAGGACATCCCAAAGCTGCAGAAACAACCTGCTACTCATCAAAATTGCAAAACATGTCACAACATTGCTCCACTCCTCATCCCTTAACCATCAAGTGATCATCCCCACCACACTCCCATATATGTGGAAACCATGCCACAATGCACTTAACCCATTACAAACATACCAGAATCTGATGACAAAGATTCTCTCATAAAGAACTTGGCTGCCGAGCTCAAGAAATTGACTAACCGAGTCTAGGGAGTTGAAGGAAGCCAAGGCATTGAAGGGCTGAATTATGAGGATCTTTGCATTCAGCTAGACGTTTAACTCCCGGAGGGGTGCAAACCTCCCAAGTTTGAAATGTTTGACGGCTTGGGGGATCCTAGAGTCCATCTGAGGACATATTGTGATAAACTGGTCGATGTAGGAAGAGATGAGAAGATCCACATGAAACTCTTCATGAGAAGTTTGAAAGGCGATGCGCTATCTTGGTACATTAACCAAGATCCTAAAAAGTGGACGAGCTGGGTTGGAATGGCATCCGATTTCATGGACAGGTTTAGGTTCAATAAAGAAAATTCACCAGATATCTTCTACATCCAAAATCTGCAAAAGAAACCCACTGAGTCATTTCGCGAGTATGCTACTTGATAGAGGTCCGAGGCTGCTAAAGTCAGGCCAGCCTTAGAGGAAAAATCAAATTAACCGATTTTTCGTTCGAGTTCAGGATCCACAATATTATGATTTTTCGTTCGAGCTCAGGATCGACAATATTATGAGAGGTTAATGTTAATAGAGGGACAAAAATCCTCCAATATCATCAAGATAGGAGAAAGGATTGAGGAAGGCATTAAAAGCGGTATGATTACTAATTTTGAAGCACTGCATGCCACCAACAAAGCTCTACAATCTAGTGTCATGTCCAAGAAAAAGGAAGTGAGTACCGTGATGGTCGCACAAAGAACTAAGTCTCCAGTAAAATACCAAGCCTACCCAGTATCCCCTCTCACATACCAACCTATTCCTAATTACCAAGCACCTCCGCCCTCTTACCAAATTCTATCACCCGCTTACCAACCATCTCCAAACCCCGCATACAAACCCCTCACCAAAATATTCCCAATCTACACCCGTCTACCAAGCCTATAATACTCACTACCAATCACCTCCCGCCCGCCAAAACTTCCACAGGCCGCGCCCTAACTTCCACCGTAGACCTCCCAAGCAATACACCGCCATCGCCGAGCCAATCGACGAACTATATGAAAGACTTTAAGTAGTCGGTTACGTCACCCCAATCCCTACCATAACTCCAGAAAATCCTTCCTAGTGGGTCAATCCAAATAAAACTTGTTCGTACTATTTTGACATGAAAGGGCATACCATTGATGATGCCGATCTCTGAAAAACAAAATCCAAGCTCTAATTGACAACAAATCATCGTGGCCAAAGAACCTGCTCCTAATGTTTGAAACAATCCTTTTCCTGATCATAAGGGTGGTGGTGTGCACATGATCAAGGTAGAAGATGATTGGGACCCCAACAGGTCAATTGGATTAATTGTTAAAGGTGACGAGCCCAAGAAACCAACCGTCACATTGAAACCAATTGTAGTCCAGATCCAGCCCTCTGGGGATGCTGAAGTAAACATGTCTGTGCCTCTCGAGCTTGAAACACCATCATCCAAAAGGATCGCAGAGCCAATTGAGGTGGAGTTTGGGTCTCCAAAAGTACCATTTGAAGTTGCTGTGTTTCCACCTAAAATGAGAGTGCCCATTCCTGTAGTGATGTCAAGCGTAACGCCATTCCATATACAGGCCATTCCTTAGGATTACACAGCCGAGGCAAGAAGGAAGGGTAAAACAAGGTCTGGAGAAGCAATTGCAGCACAGGGTATAACCAGAACCGGTAGAATTTATACTCTGGAGCACTTAGTTGAATCAATTAAGCAGGCCTCTGGACGGCCTATTGAAACTGGACCTGATGATCTCTGGCAGAAGATACAGGCAAAAGAATACTAGTTGTTGACCAATTAAACAAAACACCAGCGCAGATCTCCATTTTATCTCTACTGCAGAGCTCCGAGGCACACAAGAACGCCCTGATGAAGATACTGAGCGAGGCATACGTACCCAGCAATATAACTGGAGGACAGATGGAAAATATGGTCGGGCAGATATTGGAGAGTCACAAGATCACTTTCCACGAGGATGAATTACCCCCTGAAGGTTTGGGACACAACAAAGCATTGCACATCACTGTGCAATGTGAAGACCATTTCATCACCAGGACTTTGATTGACGGAGGATCCAGCCTCAACATTTGTCCATTGGTGACCCTCAGAACATTGGGGAAGAGTCTACATGAAATCAAGGATGGGGCTATCAACGTTAAAGCTTTCGATGGTTCCTAAAGGTCTACTATTGGGGAGATCCGTTTATGTCTACAAATGGGGCCAACTTGGTTCGATGTCAATTTTCAATAGACATCACAGCATCTTACAACTTACTACTGGGATGACCTTGGATCCGCGCCACTGGAGCCGTAGCCCCAACCCTGCACTAGGCAGAGAAATTCGAGTGGAATCACCAAGAGGTGATTATTCATGGTGACGGAAGTAACCCCATATACAGTCGCCAAACCATCCCAGCAATTGAAGGAAGAAGGAAGCTAGGAGGAGAAACTTACCACCACATTGAGCGAGTCAACACCGTGGACAAAGATAAGTGGTGGGATAACAAGATAGAGAGTATACTAAACTGGAGCGGGTATGAACCTGGCAAAGGGCTCGGCAAGAACCTTCAGGGAATCACCAAGCCTATCAAACTGAAGAAGCATGGCACCACTTTTGGGTTAGGGTACAGTTATACTTGGGAAGAATTCTAGAACTGGTCGCCACCATGGCATGGCCCTTACTATCCGCTGGAGCACCCTATACCCCACCTGGAATAGACTTTCCAGCTGGCCGACATCATATATAGGTTATAGGAAGATGAAGCATTAGCAGCAATGAAGAATGTCATTCTCGAGGAGGAAGGGGAGGAAGGCCCTTCCATACAGACAGTGAACCGAGGAGAGCGCCTCAACAATTGGTCCGTGAGAACCACCAGGGCTTGGAGAGCTTCGGGGTAGCAAGGCTGAACAAAGCATTATGCATTATCTTTTACTTTTTGCTAGTTGATTTCCCTTCAGTATTATCTTTGAATTTTGAAAAGAGCTCTGATGTTCAAAAAAATTCTTTTGGCATTTATTAAAGCATTTCAGTTTTTATAAATCTCGCTCTTATTATCTCTTTTTCTCTGCCATTTACTTTACTTTACACAACATTATTATTACTCATCTTGATGAACCGATGAATGTGACATGCGATGAGATAATGAGACAAACGTACATAGACTCAGAAGAAAATGAGATACCAGAAGAGGTCGTTAAAGAGGTTGAGGATTTTGAGAACAGACCTAAGTCTAACTTGGACGAAACTGAGGTTATCAACTTGGGGAATACAGAGAATGTCAAGGAAACGCGCATCAGTGTTCACTTGTCACCATTAGAAAAGGAAGAGTACACGGAGTTCTTAAAAGGATATGAGGACATATTTGCCTGGTCATATGATGATATGACCGGTCTCAGTACATCTATCGTAGCCCACAAACTGCCAACAGATCCGGCATGTCCGCCGATAAAACAGAAACTTAGAAAGTTCAAGCCAGACATGAGTTTCAAAATTAAGGAAGAAGTTACCAAACAAGTAAAAGCCAAGGTCCTCAGGGTAGTGGAGTATCCAACATGGTTAGCCAACATTGTGCCAGTGTCGAAGAAGGGCGGGAAGGTCAGAATCTGTGTCGACTACCGGACCTCAACCGGGCCAATCCGAAAGATGATTTCCATTACCGAACATACACATCCTGATCGACAACTGCGCCAAGCACGAGCTGCAGTCATTTGTCGATTGTTTTGTTGGATATCATCAGATATGGATGGACGAAGAAGATGCAAAAAATGGCTTTCATTACGCCGTGGGGAATGTATTGTTACAAGATGATGCCGTTTGGATTAAAGAATGCTGGGGCCACCTACATGAGGGCCATGACTACTATTTTTCATGACATGATACACAAAGAGATCGAGGTGTACGTAGATAATGTCATCATCAAATCCAGGAAAGCCACTGACCATATGGGAGATTTAAGAAAGTTCTTCAACAGATTAAGAAGGTATAACCTGAAACTGAATCCCGTCAAGTGCGCTTTTAGGGTTCCAACCGGAAAATTGATTGGGTTCATCATAAGTCGACGGGGGATAGAACTCGATCTGTCGAAGGTTAAGGCCATTCAGGAATTGCCACCGCCAAAGAACAAGAAAGAGGTTATGAGTTTCTTGGGAAGACTCAACTACATCAGCCGGTTCATAGCCCAGTTCACCGTCATTTGTGAACCAATATTTAAAATGTTGAAGAAGGACGCCGCAACTAAATGGACCGATGATTTTCAAAAGGCTTTCGACAGAATCAAGGAATACATGTCAACGTCGCCAGTCCTGGTTCCGCCCGAACCAAGTAGACCGCTATTATTCTACCTTGCAGTACTATATGAAGTATTTGGTTGTGTTTTGGGACAACATGATGGAACGGGGAGAAATGAGCAAGCCATCTACTATCTAAGTAAGAAGTTTACCCCGTACGAGGCCCGGTATTCCCTGCTAGAACGCACCTGTTGTGCTCTGACTTGGGTAGCTTAGAAGTTGAGACATTATTTCTGTGCCTATACCACTTATCTCATATCAAGGATGGGTCCGCTGAAGTACATCTTCCAGAAGCCCATGCCCATGGGCAAGTTTTGCCGGCCAAATGGAAAATTCTGTTGAGTGAGTTCGATATTGTCTACGTGACCCAGAAAGCGATCAAAGGACAAGCACTAGCCGATCATCTTGCCGAAAACCCCATGGGTGGAGAATATGAGCCTCTAAAGATATATTTTCCCGATGAGGAGGTTTGACATTGCAGAATCCTATGATGGCTAGAGAATGTTTTTTGATGGAGTAGCAAACTTTAAAGGAGTTGGCATAGGAGCAGTTATAGTATCAGAAACAGGTCAGCATTACCTGGTGTCCGCCAAACTCAGGTTCCCGTGCACCAACAATATGGCCAAGTACGAAGCCTGCATCTTAGGGCTCAAGCTGGCCATTGATATGAATGTTCAGGAGTTACTAGTGATCGGGGATTCAGACTTGCTCATACATCAGGTTCGAGAAGAGTGGGTAACCAAGAATTCCAAGATACTCCCATACTTGCATCATGTACAGTAGTTGAGAAAGAGGTTTACGAAGACAGAATTCCGGCATGTCCCTAGAGTTTAGAATGAGTTCGCTGATGCATTGGCTATTCTACCATCCATGATTCAACATCCAGATAAGAACTTCATTGATCCTATCCCGATAAAAATCCAGGATCAACCTACTTACTGTGCTCATGTCGAGGAAGAAGCAGATGGAAAACCATGGTTCCATGACATTAAGAAGTATCTGTCAACAGTAAAGTATCCAGAACTTGCAAACGCTACTCAAAAGCACACACTGCGGAGTTTATCCAATCACTTCTTTCACAATAGAGGAATCCTGTATCGAAGAACTCCCGATTTGGGGTTATTAAGGTATGTCGATGCAAAGGAAGCATCCAAGCTATTGGAAGAAATTCATGCAGGGACCTACGATCCACATATGAATGGTTTTATCTTAGCCAAGAAATACTCCGAGCTGGTTATTTTAGGATGACTATGGAGACGGACTGCGTCCGGTATGTCTGAAAGTACCATCGCTATCAGATACATGCAGATATGATAAAGGTGCCTCCTAACAAGCTCAATGCAACTAGGTCACCTTGGTCGTTCACCGCTTGGGGGATGGATGTCATTGGACCTATCGAGCCTACCGCATCAAACAGGCATAGGTTCATACTAGTAGCGATTGTTTATTTCACCAAATAGGTTGAAGCAGCATCATATAAGGCGGTAACCAAGAAGGCTATGACAGACTTTGTTTGCGACCGTATCGTTTGTCGGTTCGACGTCCCAGAGTCAATCATCACTAACAATGGTTCCAATCTCAAAAGTGATCTGATGAAAGCAGTGTGTGAGACATTTAAGATTAGGCACAAGAATTCAATATCCTACATACCTCAGATGAATGGAGCCGTAGAAGCGGCCAATAAGAACATTAAGAAGATACTGAGGAAAATGATAGAAAAACACAAGGAGTGGCATGAGAAGCTATCATTTGCTCTGTTGGGATACCATACCACAGTCCACACATCAACTGGGGCAACTCCTTATATGCTGGTTTATGGCACCGAGGAAGTCATCCCAGCCGAAGTAGAGATTCCCTCCCTGAGAATTATGCGGGAAGCAGAACTTGATGATGCAGAATGGGTAAAGAGTCGCTATGAGCAATTAGCCCTTATAGATGGAAAAATATTGAATGCAGTTTTCCATGGTGAGCTTTATCAAAATAGAATGATCAGAGTCCTCAACAAGAGAGTCAGGCCAAGACAATTCGCGCTAGGATAATTAGAACTGAAAAAGATTTTTTCGCATCAAGATGAAGCCAAAGGGAAATTCTCTCCCAACTGGCAAGGTCCGTACATAGTTCATCGGGTTCTAACCAGGGGAGCCCTTATACTCGCAGAAATGGATGGAGAAGTTTGGCCAAAGCCGATCAATTCAGATGCAGTGAAGCGATACTATGTGTAACCAATATGATTCCTTCATGATGTAATTTGAACTATGCCTAACCTGATTCCTGTTTAAGAGGGGATACGTAGGCAGCCTTATGGGTTCGGTCACATTCAATAAAATTTTCATTTTCCCCCGACACTGGAAATTGAGGCAGAATTTTGAGGAGGAACCTCAAAATTCCAGAGTTGATCTTCGCCAATCATCACGCGCAGTCGTCAGAAGCTCTAGCCCAGTAAAGTGGGGCAGAATTTTGAGGAGGACCCTCAAAATTTCGAAGCAACAGAGGTTGCAATATCTTTAATCGTGTCGCAGTCATCGGTTCATCTAAAACCATTTTTTACCTTTATGTATTTACATCATGTTTTTATTATTTTACTAAATCATGCATGGCTACTGTCAAAATAGATTTGTTTAGTAATGCTACCCCAAATAAAAGCAAGAGCCGAGTCGGACAAGCGAAGTTCACGGGAAGACGAACTAACCTTCCCCTTTACAAAAGTCACGATTTTTCTTTAGATGCAGGCACCCCAGACATAAAGTCATCAGATACAATTACCAACTCACTCTTCAGGAATGCAATCCTCAGGATCATCGCCCATTTACAAGTGCTATCCGCGCACGACATTCCTAGCAGCCACAATGACCATCAACTATCAGCTATCATCTATCAGCTAAGAGATTCCGTTTCTCCTCACTTTTATTTTTCGCATTACATAAGGCTACCTTTCAGCCTTCCAGACTAAGCACTGTCTCCATCTGCATTTTTTCTCTGTGTTGCATAAGGCTACCTTTCTGCCTTTCGAGACTAAGCACTGTCTCCATCTGCATTTTTCTCTACATTACATAAGGCTACCTTTCTGCCTTCTGAGACTAAGCTCTGTCTCCATCTGCATTTTTTCTGCATTGCATAAGGCTACCTTTCCGCCTTCCGAGACTAAGCACTGTCTCCATCTTCATTTTTCCTTTGCAATGCATAAGGCTACCTTTCTGCCTTCCGAGACTAAGCATTGTCTCCATCTTTCATTTCTTTGCACTGCATAAGGCTACCATTCTGCCTTCTGAGGTTAAGCTCTTCCTCCATCTGCATGGATGAAACACCGCGAACTTTATTCAAATTTCTGTCGGCTGAAATATCGCCATTTACATTTTTGCACATCGACCGAAACATAGCCAACTTTATTTAAATACCTGTCGGCTGAAATATCGCCATTTGCATTTTTTGCATCAGCTGAAACATCACCAACTTTATTTAAATTCATGTCGGCTGAAATATCGCCATTTACATTTTCCGCATCGATTGAAATATTGCCAACTTTATTTAAATTCCCGTTGGCTGAAATATTGCCATTTATATTTTCCGCATGTCTGAAGCATCGCCAACTTTATTTAAATTCCTGTTGATTGAACTATCGCCAGTTACATTCTCTACATCGGCTGAAACATCGCCAGCTTTATTTAAATTTTTGTCGCCTGAAATATTGCCATTTACATTTCTCATTTACATCGACTGAAATACCACCAAATATTGCATTTCATGGGCTGAAATACCGCTAAATCTTGCATTTCATGGGCTGAAATATCGCCAAACTGTCAAAGGGCATCATTGTTCGGAGGCACCATCTTCATAGCCCGAGAACGCCATGCCATGGCCCGAGGACCCTGCTTTATATTCTGTACATCATTATTCAAAGGCATAATAATTCAGAGGCACCATTGTCATGGCCCAAGAACATCATTTCATAGCCTGCGAATCTTTTATTATGCGCTTCATGGCCCAGGACATCATGGTCTGAGGACGTCATCTTAACCATCCAAAGACAACATTCATGGTCCAATGGGAACTTGCATCACGTTTAAAATTCCGCATGATATGGTTGTATTACTCAATTGCAGGTACATCAGCTTGCAACGGACATTATAGCGGGAGCGATCTTGCCCCAGTTCTCGCAACCCATCAATCCCTGACCACCCATCCCAACCTAAATATTGCGCCTGTCTCTTTGAAAACCTCCATCGGCATACTCCATTAATGTATCATCAACTACATATGACCTGATTCCTATAAAACCAGGGATATATAGGCAGCTCAGAAACCAGAGCACGGTCAAAACCTTTGCAAATCGTTTCTCGCGGTCAAAATTGGTCATCATATCTTTACCCGACAACTCTTTCATCCTTCCCGAGTAAAGAGGGCATCTGTTGATACCCAATTTTTCCCCACCTATTTTTTATACTCGAAATATTCTCAAAATAGCATGTACATGCATATATAAATATGCCCAGGAATTTTTGACATTTTTAAAGCTTTTTAGAATCATTTTATTATTTATTTTAGCAGTACAAAATCCAATAGTCATTCCCAAAAATTTCATTTTGGGTGAGTAATTTATTTCCATCCTCATATTTACACCAAAATACAATAAAGGTGATTTTTGCATATTTTTACAAATTTACTTGATATTTTTAAACTAAAATTGCATAAAATTACAATTATAGTCGATACCATGATTAATGGCATTTTATAATTATAAAATTATTCCCAGTATTTTTAGATTAATGTTTATATATTATTAAATGGTTCAGTACTTTTAATTTATTTTTGAAATCATTTTTAACTATTTTTATATAAATTAAAGGGGAGAAATTGGTTATTTAATATATAGTCATTTCAATTGCAATTATAGCCTCAATTTAACACCCAATCACACCCCTAATCAAAAGACCCAATTTTATTATAACCTAACCCATACCCTTTCCTATCATACCCAAACTCGGTCCCTATTAAACCCATTTAATCCCAACCGTTGATCTTTTAGATCAACAGCTCCCCTCATCGTTTTCCTTTTTTAATTCAAACGACCCCTTACCCTACCTCATTTCTGCTCAACCGCCGCCTCTAAAACCATCCACTCTCTTAAAATTCTCTCAAAGGTTCTCAAACCCTAGCTGCATTTTGCCTTCTCAGACCAGAGATCCACTGCAATCTATGGCCACCAAAGCAATGGGGATCTTACACCCACCCCTTGGTGCTCTTATACACTAGTTATTTGAAGATTCAAGGCCTGACCTTGAAGATCTCTACCTAGATTTCTTCGATTCAGGGTTCCATGGTCGTCTCCGGCATTACTCCGGCGTATCATGGTCATTCGAGCCTGAGTCTAACTCCTCCGAGTTAGATCCATGAGTTTTCTAGGACTTTCTTACTTCTAGGTTTCTTCTGAAACCCTAACCTTTCGAGGTTCTTCTGATTTCTCTAGATCTATCCTAGATCTGTGTTTATCTTAAGGTTTCAAACGTTTTTACAAAAGGTTCTTTCAAAACCTTGCTTTAAAACCTTTCACCTTCTCTGATTTAGGGTTTCTTTGACTTTTAACATGCTCTACTGTGATTCTTATATGTTTCTTCTACTATGTATCTTCTATGATCCTTATGTATTCTTTCTACTGTGTTTCTTCTACCTTGTTCTTACGAGTTCTTCTACTGTATTTTTTGCAACATTGTTCTTTATTATGTTATTCATGAGTTTCTTCTGCTAGGAAATATGTGTTCCTTTATGATTTCTGCTCTTATTGTGTTAATATTTTTGCCTGACTTATTTGTTTTTATCTCTAGATTCGATTAATGGTAGAACCCTAGAATTTGGGGCTCGTTCGAGTTTTTGAGGCTACTTGCTATGTGATTTACTTGTGCTCTATCTCTAAACTTTCTTGATTTCAAAAACCCTAATCTCTTGGACTTATTTGAGTTCCTAGAGCAGTTTTATCTACTGCTTCACTAAAGTTTCAAAATCATTGCTTCAATTTTTACGACTCTAACCTCTTGCTAAACTCTATAAGACATTTTCTCTTGGCCTTGTTGCAGGCTATCTGATATTCCCTCTTCTCTGAGACAACTACCATATTCCTATAGTCTACTGCTTACTTGTTTTGTAATTGCATGACACTTTAACTTTGTCCTAAATTCAGCCTCTCATGCATGTTACTTGTGTATTCTTTATATATGTTGAACCTCCTTTTTAAATGGCTGTCTATTGTGATAGATCTCATACTTCCTATGTATAAGTTTGATGGATTCCTTTCCATGTTTGCTGACTTCCCTATTACTCGATTTGAGTAAAAATTTCCTTTAGCCTTTTCTCACTTGGTTCATTCATGGACCAATACTTACAAAAATCTTTGACCTCTTTGATTTACTATATGCTGATGGATCCTTTCCTTATTTTAGTTAACCATATATTTCAAACTTTTCCCTTAATTAAAACCTCCATGTATTTACCCCTAATGGTTTACTTTGCACAAGTTGTTTATTTGACATGCTATTTGCTTTAAAGATCTTCCGTACCACCCATGAAGCTTGGGTAGTCTTAGTCTCTCATACATCTTCTGTCTTGGTATAGTAAGCATGGATCTATTTTACCCATAGACAATCTATCTTCCTGCATATACTCCATAGAAGTTTACCAATAGCAGCCCAATTCCATGTATATATGTCTAAATTTTTTAGACCCCCTGCTGCTTTAGGGAAGCATAGTTTATCCCAGGCAATCAGTGCTTTCTTGCCAAGATCATTGCCTCCAGTCCACAAGAAGTTTCTGCAAGTGGCTTCAATCATCTGAACAACTTTCCTTGGCAGCACAAAGACTTGTGAGTTGTATACTTGAATCAAGTACAACACAGATTTCACAAGTTGTAACCTTCCAGCATATGATAGGTATCTAGTGGTCCATGATATTATTATAGTCAGTATCTCGTCTATCAGGGGTTTGCATTGAATAATAGACAACCTTTTTTTACTTAGAGGGAATCAATCTTCCTTGTGGTATTTTCTATAGCCCATTGTACTTCATGCTTCCAGTTCCATACTTCTCTCTTTATGCCTTGCTAAGTTAGGAGCTTTGACCATACCTGTTGAACATACATGCATTCGAATAGTAGATGGCCTATATCTTCATTTTCTTGCTTGCTAACACACTGCCCATATCCTCTAGATTAGCCCAGCATGCTATGCTCTCCATAGTTTGTAACCTTCTGTGAAGAGCCAAAAATAAGATGAAAGTCCATTTGGGATGGTCGTTGTTGTTGCAGACCAGTCTTCTCCAAGGGACTTTTTGAAATTCCCCATGATAGGCTCCATATATATCCTTTATTGAGTATTTAGTCATAGCTGCTATATCAGTTTCCTAGAGGCCTATTTTTTCAAACATGCTATTTGCTTTAAAGATCTTCCGTACCACCCATGAAGCTTAGGTAGTCTTAGTCTTCCATACATCCCCTGTCTTGGTATAGTAAGCATGGATCAATTTCACCCATAGACAATCTTTCTTCCTACATATATTCCATAGCAGTTTACTAATAGCAGCGCAATTCCATGTATATATGTGTAAAATATTTAGACCCCCTGCTGCTTTAGGGAGGCATAGTTTATCCCAGGAAATCAGTGCCTTCTTGCTATGATCATTGCCTCCAGTCCACAAGAAGTTTCTGCAAGTGGCTTCAATCATCTGAACAACTTTCCATAGCAGTACAAAGACTTGTGACCAGTATACATGAATCAAGTACAATACAGATTTCACAAGTTGTAACCTTCCAGCATATGATAGGTATCTAGTGGTCCATGATTTTATTCTAGTCAGTATCTCGTCTACCAGGGGTTTGCATTGAATAATAGACAACCTTTTTGTACTTAGAGGTAATCAGTCTTCCTTGTGGTATTTTCTATAGCCCATTGTACTTCATGCTTCCAGTTCTATACTTCTCTCTTTATGCCTTGTCGAGTTAGGAGCTTTGACCATACCTGTTGAGCATACATGCATTCGAATAGTAGATGGTCTATATCTTCATTTTCTTGCTTGCTAACACACTGCCCATATCCTCTAGATTAGCCCAGCATGTTATCCTCTTCTTAGTTTGTAACCTTCTGTGAAGAGCCAAAAATAAGATGAAAGTCCATTTGGGATGGTCGTTGTTGTTGCAGACCAGTCTTCTCCAAGGGACTTTTTGAAATTCCCCCTGATAGGCTCCATATATATCCTTTATTGAGTATTTAGCCATAGCTGCTATATCAGTTTCCTAGAGGCCTATTTTTTCAAACATGCTATTTGCTTTAAAGATCTTCCGTACCACCCATGAAGCTTGGGTAGTCCTAGTCTCCCATACATCCCCTGTCTTGGTATAGTAAGCATGGATCTATTTCACCCATAGACAATCTTTCTTCCTGCATATATTCCATAGAAGTTTACCAATAGCAGCCCAATTCCATGTATATATGTCTAAAATATTTAGACCCCCTGCTGCTTTAGGGAGGCATATTTTATCCCAAGAAATCAGTGCCTTCTTGCTAAGATCATTGCCTCCAGTCCACAAGAAGTTTCTGCAAATGGCTTCAATCATCTGAATAACTTTCCTTGGCAGCACAAAGATTTGTGACCAGTATACTTGAATCAAGTACAACACAGATTTCACAAGTTGTAACCTTCCAGCATATGATAGGTATGTAGTGGTCCATGATTTTATTCTAGTCAGTATCTTGTCTATCATGGGTTTGCATTGAATAATAGACAACCTTTTTATACTTAGAGGGATTCCTAAGTACCTAAAAGGTAGATCACCCTTGCCAAATTGTGTTACCTGAAGGATCAGTTGTTGAATCTCCTGAGCGACACCACCAAAGTACACTGAGCTTTTTTCAATGTTGGCACTTAATCCAGACACTTGTGATAACTTTTGGAAGCATTGGACTAGCATAGTGATAGATTCAAGTTCTCCTTTGTAGAATAGTAAGATATCATCTACAAATCCAAGTTGAATAATCTGTAGCTTTTTGCATCTAGGGTGAAATTTGAAATTTTTTAGGATGACCCAAAGGTCATCACCTATTTTCTCTCCTTTTTGCATTTTTGAGGCCTTGAAAACCTCACTTTTATTCACCTAGATTTGTGTGCGCAGTCCGGCCGTGTAGCCGGAAAGCTTAAATATGAATTATGTGTAAAAATTGATGAATTTTGATATTAATATGATTAAAGTTGACTTTGGTCAACATTTTAGGTAAACGGACCCCTCTGTGAAGAGCCAAAAATAGCCAAAAATATTTGGATGGTCTATATCTTCATTTTCTTGCTTGCATAACACACTGCCCATATCCTCTAGATTAGCCCAGCATGCTATCCTCTCCTTAGTTTGTAACCTTCTGTGAATAGCCAAAAATAAGATGAAAGTCCATTTGGGATGGCCATTGTTGTTATAGACCAGTCTTTTCCAATGAACTTTTTGAAATTCCCCATGATATGCTCCATATATATCCTTTATTGAGTATTTGGTCATAGCTGCTCTATCAATTTCCTAGAGGCCTATTTTTTCAAACATGCTATTTGCTTTAAAGATCTTCCGTACCACCCATAAAGCTTGGGTAGTCTTAGTCTCCTATACATCCTCTGTCTTGGTATAGTAAGCATGGATCTATTTCACCCATAGGCAATCTATCTTCCTGCATATATTCCATAGAAGTTTACCAATAGCAGCCCAATTCCATGTATATATGTCTAAAAATTTTAGACCCCCTGCTGCGTTAGGGAAGCATAGTTTATCCCAGGCAATCAGTGCCTTCTTGCTAAGATTATTGCCTCCAGTCCACAAGAAGTTTCTGCAAGTGGCTTCAATCATCTGAACAACTTTCCTTGGCAGCACAAAGACTTGTGACCAGTATACTTGAATCAAGTACAACACAGATTTCACAAGTTGTAACCTTCCAGCATATGATAGTTATCTAGTGGTCTATGATTTTATTCTAGTCAGTATCTCGTCTATCAGGGGTTTGCATTGAATAATAGACAACCTTTTTGTACATAGAGGGAATCAGTCTTCCTTGTGGTATTTTCTATAGCCCATTGTACTTCATGCTTCCAGTTCCATACTTCTCTCTTTATGCCTTGCCAAGTTAGGAGCTTTGCCCATACCTGTTGAGCATACATGCATTCGAATAGTAGATGGTTTATATCTTCATTTTCTTGCTTGCTAACACACTGCCCATATCCTCTAGATTAGCCCAGCATGCTACCCTCTCCATAGTCTGTAACCTTCTGTGAAGAGCCAAAAATAAGATGAAAGTCCATTTGGGATGGTCGTTGTTGTTGCAGACCAGTCTTCTCCAAGGGACTTTTTGAAATTCCCCAAGATATGCTCCATATATATCCTTTATTGAGTATTTAGTCATAGTTGCTATATCAGTTTCCTAGAGGCCTATTTTTTCAAACATGCTATTTGCTTTAAAGATCTTTTGTACCACCCATGAAGCTTGGGTAGTCTTAGTCTCCCATACATCCCATGTCTTGGTATAGTAAGCATGGATCTATTTCACCCATAGACAATCTTTCTTCCTGCATATATTCCATAGAAGTTTACTAATAGCATCCCAATTCCATGTATATATGTCTAAAATATTTAGACCCCCTGCTGCTTTAGGGAGGCATAGCTTATCCCAGGAAATCAGTGCCTTCTTGCTATGATCATTGCCTCCAGTCCACAAGAAGTTTCTGCAAGTGGCTTCAATCATCTGAACAACTTTCCTTGGCAGTACAAAGACTTGTGACCAGTATACTTGAATCAAGTACAACACAGATTTCACAAGTTGTAACCTTCCAGCATATGATAGGTATCTAGTGGTCCATGATTTTATTCTAGTCAGTATCTCGTCTATCAGGGGTTTGCATTGAATAATAGGCAACCTTTTTGTACTTAGAGGGAATCAGTCTTCCTTGTGGTATTTTCTATAGCCCATTGTACTTCATGCTTCCAGTTCTATACTTCTCTCTTTATGCCTTGCCAAGTTAGGAGCTTTGACCATACCTGTTGAGCATACATGCATTCGAATAGTAGATGGTCTATGTCTTCATTTTCTTGCTTTCTAACACAGTGCCCATATCCTCTAGATTAGCCCAGCATGTTATCCTCTTCTTAGTTTGTAACCTTCTATGAAGAGCCAAAAATAAGATGAAAGTCCATTTGGGATGGTCGTAGTTGTTGCAGACCAGTCTTCTCCAAGAGACTTTTTGAAATTTCCCACGATAGGCTCCATATATATCCTTTATTGAGTATTTAGTCATAGGTGCTATATCAGTATCCTAGAGGCCTATTTTTTCAAACATGTTATTTGCTTTAAAGATCTTCCGTACCACCCATGAAGCTTGGGTAGTCTTAGTCTCCCATACATCCCCTGTCTTGGTATAGTAAGCATGGATATACTTCACCCATAGACAATCTTTCTTCCTGCATATATTCCATAGAAGTTTACCAATAGCAGCCCAATTCCATGTATATATGTCTAAAATATTTAGACCCTCTGCTGCTTTAGGGAGGCATAGTTTATCCCAGAAAATCAGTGCCTTCTTGCTATGATCATTGCCTCCAGTCCACAAGAAGTTTCTGCAAGTGGCTTCAATCATCTGAATAACTTTCCTTGGCAGCACCAAGACTTGTGACCAGTATACTTGAATCAAGTACAACACAGATTTCACAAGTTGTAACCTTCCAGCATATGATAGGTATCTAGTGGTCCATGATTTTATTCTAGTCAGTATCTTGTCTATCATGGGTTTGCATTGAATAATAGACAACCTTTTTGTACTTATAGGGATGCCTAAGTACCTAAAAGGTAGATCACCCTTGCCAAATTGTGTTGCCTGAAGGATCAGCTGTTGAATATCCTGAGGGACACCACCAAAGTACACTGAGCTTTTTTCAATATTAGCACTTAATCCATACACTTGTGAGAACTTTTTGAAGCATTGGAATAGCATAGTGATAGATTCAAGTTCTCCTTTGCAAAATAGTAAGAGATCATCTGCAAATCCAAGTTGAATAATCTGCAGTTTTTTGCATCTAGGGTGAAATTTGAAATTTTTTTGGGATGACCCAAAGGTCATCACCTATTTTCTCTCCTTTTTGCATTTTTAGACCTTGAAAACCTCACTTTTATTCACCTAGATTTACGTGCACAGTCCGGACGTGTAGCTGGAAAGCTTAAATATGAATTCTGTGTAAAAATTGATGAACTTTGATATTAATATGATTAAAGTTGACTTTGGTAAACATTTTAGGTAAACGGACCCGGACCTATGATTTGACGGTCTCGGAGGGTCCATAGAAAAATATGAGACTTAGGCATATGCTCGGAATCAAAATTCGAGGTCTCGAGCTCGAGAAATGAATTTTTAAAAGAAATTGTCTTTTTGAAATTATTAAGGAAATTGGTAATGAAATTTAATTAGAAGATTGTGGTATCGGGCTCGTATTTTGGTTCCGATGCCCGGTACAAGTCTTATATATGGCTTAAGAGCTTTCTATGAAATTTGGTTGAAAACGGACGTCATTTGACGTGTTTCGGACTTAAAATGGAAAATTTGTGTTTTATAAAAAGTTGAGAGAAATCATGTGATTTAAGCCTTGATTCTATGTATATGATATTATTTTGGCGATTTGATCACACGAGTAAGTTCGTAGGATGTTTTTGAGGTTGTGTGCATATTTGGTTTGGAGCCCCGAGGGCTCGGGTGAGTTTTGGATAGGTGTCGAGTTGCATTTTGAACCTTTGAAAATCTGGTATCTTTCAGTTATGCAGGATTCACATTTGTGAAGCCTAGGTTCGCAAATGCAAAGTCCCAGCTATCACAAATGCGAAGGCTGGTTCGCAAATGCGAAACCAGCCTAGGTAGGCCAAGGTTCGCAAATGCGAAGCCAGACCTCGCAAATGCGATGGTCACTGGTTCGCAAATGCGAGACCAGTTTCGCAAATGCGATGGTCCTTGGTAGACATGAGTTTGCAAATGCAAACTTAAATGTCGCAATTCCCAAGCCTGCTGGGTTCGCAATTGCGAACCCATGTTCGCATTTCCACATCTGAGACCTACAATTTTTCATACTTAGACGAATTTTAACCCTCTTTTCTTCATTCTTTCAAAACCCAAACTCCCTAGGCGATTTTCCAAGAAACCTATCTTCTCCAAATCATTTGTAAGTCAATTTTTACTTAACTTCTTCAATCTTTAACATTATTTAAAATGTTTCATTTTAAAATCAAGGATTTCCATGGGTGAAAATGGGGATTTTGGGTAGAACTTAGGACTTCTTAAAATTGGGGATTTGGACCTCAATTTGAGGTCCGATTTCAAAACAAAATATAGATATGAACTCGTGGGGGAATGGGTAACTGGGTTTTGGTTCGAACCTCGAGTTTTGACCACGTGGGCCCGTGGGCGTTTTGGGAATTTTGGAGCAAAACTTTGGGAAATTCATTTTCATGCATTCAAATTGATTCAATTAGCATTTGTTGATACATTCAAGTAATTTGTGACTAGATTCGAGCAGTTTGGTGGTGAATTTGAGGGGTAAAGTTATACTAGAGGCTTGAGTTGAGTTTGCAGCATTCGAGGTAAGTGTTTGATCTAACTTTGGCTTGAGGGAATAGGATTAGAGTATTGTTTGCTAATTGCTAATTGTCAAGTACGGTGTATAGGCATGGTGACGAGTATTCATACACTGGTGTCTAGCATGACCATGAGTCCTTATTTGTGCTTATTCTAATTTTGTTGAGATTCTTCCTTGTGGAATCGATGATTTCTATATAATATGAAGAGTATGAGAAAGAATTATGATTTGTGAACTCTTTGGAGCATTGGCTCGAATGATAAAGTAATTGTTGAGTAAGAAATGAAAGAAAGAGAAAGTATTGTGATTATTTCCCTTGCCGGGTTGTATTCGTGTAGTGATTATTTCCCTTGTCGGGCTGTATTCGTGTAGTGATTATCTCCATTGCCGAGATGTGAAGGTTACTGTTGTTTTTCCCTTGCCGAGATTTAACTGTTTGCTTGTATTTTTCCCTTGCCGGACTTCTATTACTATTTGTCTATCCCCTCGCCCTATTGGTTGTGATTGTTGTTTGGGTGAGGAAGAGTGATAAAGCACGAAGGTTGATGTCGTGCACGATTTTGTGTTGAGGAAATGTTAATGCACGAAGGAACATTCCATGCCATGTTTTGATTATTAATGCACGAAGGAACATTCCATGCCATATTTTGATTATTAATGCATGAAGGAACATTCTGTGCCATATTTTGAATACTAATGTATGAAGGGTCATTCCGTTCCATGATATGAGTGGATGTGAGGGAAAGCACGAAGGGTGGTGCCGTGCAACTGTTGTTTTTCTGCTCTCATTGACATTTTAGTTGTATCGTTTCATTCTTTATTCATTAATTTCGTATTTTAAACTGTTACACCCCCTACAGCATCCTCCCCTCCCTCTTGACTGGCTAATTTCTGTATTCTTTTCTATTGCAATATATGTATTGAACTGCACAGGTTGGTTTGGTAGTCCTGGCTAGCCTCGTCACTACTTCGCTGGGGTTAGGCCAGGCACTTACCAGCACATTGGGTCGGTTGTGCTGATGCTACACTTCTGTGCTCTTTTGCATAGATCACGAAGCCGGAGCAGCTTTTGGACAGCAATAGTTGATTGGGAGCTGACTTTAGTCCAGAGATTTCGAGGTAGCCTTGCTGATGTCCGCATGGCCTGGAGTCTATTCTATCTTGTTATTCGTTTGTTATCCTTGTACCGGAATAAACAGTATTGTGTTTTATTCAGACCTTGTGGTTAGCATTCTATAGATATTCGTGAGTTAGTGACTCTAGTCTTGGGTAGAGGTTGTAATTGAATTTCCGCACTTATTTTTCGTTTATTTATATTTAAAACTTCCCTTTTTATATTAAATGTCTTATTGCCTTATTATTGTCGATGTTTGCCTAAAAGGTTAATAATTAATTGGCTTGCCTAGTTCCTAATAGTAGGCACCATCACGACTCCCAACGGTGGAAAATCCGGGTCGTGACATTTTTATCGTCACCGATTCTCCTTAAGCTTCTGCTAAAATATTCCATGGCAAGTACAAAAAGGAAATGATACAGAGAGTCTCCTTGCCTTAGGCCTTTCTTAGCTGGAAAGGGTGGTGATAGTTCTCCGTTGAGCAACACTGAATAGGAGACAGTAGAGATGCAACACATAATCCATTTGATGAACTTTGCTGGGAACTGGAGGTATTGTAGGACTTGCTCTACATATGGCCATTTTAGTGACTCATAAGCCTTTCTCATATCTATTTTAACCATACATCTAGGAGTGATGCCTTTCCTGCCATAGCCCTTCACCAATTCATGGCTCAATAGGATATGGTCTGTGATTAGTCTTCCTGGTATAAAGGCTGATTGACTTTTGTCTACCAGACTGTCCATTATCCTCTGCATCCTAGTAGTAAGTATTTTAGAGATCATCTTGTATAGCATAGTGCAACATGCTATTGGCCTGAATTCTGAAATTTTTGTGGGGTTTTTATATAGGTCTCCATCAATGAAGAATTGGAGGAATACTTCAGTGACCTTGCTTCCAATCACACTCCAAGCTTTCTTGAAAAAAGAAATGCATTGAACCCATCACATCCTGGAGCTTTTTGATCATCAATACTCATAAGGGCTTGAAAGACTTATTCTTCAGTAACCTGTGATACAAGCTGCAGTTGTTGATGTCTGTTAAGAACCTTTCCATGTTTCATTACCTCAGGTTTAATTGCTGGAAGTTGGCTAGCAGCACTTCCTAGAAGTGTTTTATAGAAGCTAGTTACTTCTATGGCAATGTCTTCAGGTTTGTGGGTGATGCTTCCATTAGAATCACACACGCTTGTAATTCTATTATGAGTCTGTCGGCTCCTTAAGTTGGCAAAGAAGTAGGCATTGTTCTCATCACCAAGTTCTAGCCATTTATTTCTTGTTTTTCGCTTAAGTATACTTTCCTCTACTAGGCTACATTTCTCTAGTTTCATCTTCACTTCTTTCTCTTCTTCAAACAAGTAGTTTGGATGTATGTGTTGGTCCTTTTGTGTTTGTATATCTTGAAATTCCTTTCTATATAGCTCCAGCTTCTGCCCTATATTCCTGAATTCTGCATGATTCAGTTGTTTAAATTCTTTCTTCATTACCTTGAGTTTCCACCATATATTTTGCATGTGCTGTTTTGTTGTAGGTTTATGCCAGATATTAGTCACCACTTTCATGAAGTCTTTATGATCAGCAAGGCAGTTTAGGAATCTAAAAGGCTTTGAACTTCTTTGCACCTCATTTTGTAAATGAATACATAAAGGAGTATGGTATGAAACCCCAGGATTTAGGATCATTACTTCAGTGGTAGTACTTGTCATCCGCCATTCAGTATTTACAAAGGCTCTGTCTATCCTGCTCCATATGTGGCCATTTGACCAAGTATATTTCCATCCAATTGCTCGTAATTCGGTCATGCCACTAGTTTGCAAGAACTCATTAAAGTCCCTTACTTCATTATTTTGAACTAGGCTGCCAAATTGCCTGTCTTCTATATCAGTTATTGCATTAAAATCCCCATGGACTTTTAATATGCCTACTTACCCCTTTCAAGTCTTCCCATAGCTCCTTTCTTGTTTTAATAGTATGTAAACCATAGACTGCTGTCAAGTGTAGTTTTAACTGTAGGTGAGGTATGCTGAGGACTCCATGAATAGCCTGAGTATTCATATAAGTAGCTTCAAATTTCAGCCTGTTTGGATCCCACATAATCCATATTCTTCCTTTTGAGCTCTATGCATAGTTTGCACACCATTTCTAGTTTGCAGCAATTTTCTAAATAACTCTGCCTACATTGTTTTCCTTTACTCTATTTTCTAGTATAGCTATCAGTGTTATATCATTATCTACAATAAACTTCTTTACCTTTTTCTGCTTGTAAACTTTATTTACTGTCACGATTCGGATTTTTCCCACCATCGGGCATTGTGATGGCGCCTACTAACGGAGCTAGGCCAGCCAAACATTAAACACTCTCTACCCAACCTCAACAATATAATATTCTAACAACAATTAAATAGGTGCGGAAGACTTTAAGTTTAACAAAATGATATAAAAATGCAAAAGTTTGAAACACATCACTACCCAAAATCTGGTGTCACTAACTCACGGACTACTATAGAATACTACAAACAAGTCTGAATGAAAGAAAATACATAAGACTATTTCGGTACAATGAAAACAAACTAAAATAAAGGAAAGGGACTTCAGCCTGCGAACGTCAGCTAGCTACCTCGAGAGTCCCTGGACTGAAGATAGCTCCCAGATAGAAGTCCTACTGCTGCTGCCCAAAAGCTGCTAGAAGTCCTACTGCTGCTGCCCAAAAGCTGCTCCTAGATCTGTGCACAAAGAAATGCACAGAGTGTAGCATCAGCACAACCGACCCCATATGCTGGTAAATGCTTGGCCTAACCCCGGCGAAGTAGTGACGAGGCTAGACCGGACTACCAAAATCAACCTGTACAATCCTATATACATATATACAATAAAAGGAAAAGAAATACCTAAATTAAACAGTTAAAAAGGGATGGAAACATGCTGTGGGGGAGTACAACTTGAATGTTAAATTCATCCGCGTAATTAAGAAACAGGGCACAACAATAATTATCAAAGAATAAGAATTCAATAGTTGCACGGCATCACCCTTCGTGCTTTTACTCTCGTTCTCACCCAAAGCAAATGAATAAAATGCACGGCATC
>MU768425.1:63678-97490 GCA_026770625.1 Nicotiana glauca
GATTCAATAGTATCAATAAGAGCTCAAAAACATAATCCCATAGTCTAGAAATGCATTTCCTACCATTCTTCCAAAAATAGCAAAATCTGACACCGGGCCCACATGGTCCAAACTCGAGGCTCGGACCAAATTCCAATCACCCATAACCCCACGAGTTCAAATATATAATTTTTTTTAAGATTCGACCCCAAATTGAGGTTGAATCGCCCAAAATTCCCAAAAACCTAACTCTACCCAAAAGCCCTAATTTCTACTTTGATTTCATGTTTTTAGGCTAGGATTTTAGTGATTAGAAGAAATAATGAGGGAATGATGTTAATATTACTTACCCAAAGAGTTATGGAGGAAGGAGAGCTTGAATTTCATCTATGGAGGGTTTAAGGGAGGAGCTCGTGTAAAAAAGTGTGAATAATCCCGTAATAGCTACTGTTTTGAACTTAAAAATTCGCTGGGCAAAATTGTTCATCGCGTTCACGACATACCTGTCGCATTCGCGATGAAGGAAAATAGGTAGCATCACGTTCGCGTGAAAGGGGGCGCGAATGCGTAGAAGAAAAATGTTGGGGGCCCAGGGACTGTTATACGCGAACGCGACAAGAGGATCGCGAACTCGGTAAAGGGGAGGGCTCAGCTACGCGAACGCGTGAATAGAAGCGCGAACGCGATGAAGGGGATGATATAACAGTGCGAACGCGGTGGGCTTTCTGCGAACAAGAAGAAGGCTGGGGCACTGGTCATCGCAAATGCGGGACAAGGTCGCGTTCGCGTAGAACAAATGACATGTGCAAGAATTGCAGAAAATCTGCTATGATTTTAGGTGTAAAACTACCCCGAACCACCTCCGAATCACTCCCGAGCCCTCGGGGCTCCCAACCAAACACCCACACTAACTCAATATCATCCTACGAACTTGGTCGAGCGATCATATCGCCAAAATAACATCAAAATCAAAGAATCAAACCCCAAAACTCAAAATTTTCATTTCAAAAATCATAACTTCCAAATTTCCCATTTTTAGTCCGAAACACGTCAAACGACGTCCGTTTTCAACCAAACTTTACAGATAGTGCTTAACACATATTTAAGACTTGTACCGGGTGTCGAAACCAAAATACAAGCCCGATACCTATATTTTCTAACTCATTTTCGTTTCTATTTTTCCTTAATAATTTCAGAAAATAATTTAACAGAAAAATTCTTTTACCGGGGTTCTGGACGTCTGATTTCGACTCCGGGCACATGCCTGAGTTCCATATTTTTCTACGGACCTCCCGGGACTGTCACATCACCGGTCCGGATCCGTTTACCCAAAATATTGACCAAAGTCAACTATATCAATATTAATATCATAATTCTTCAAATTTTTCAAAGAATTCATATATTTTAACTTAAAAATTTTCCGGCTTCGCGCCCGAACTGCGCATGCAAATCGAGGCAACCAAAAGTGAGGTTTACAAGGCCTCGGATGCGCAGAAAAGGGGAGAAATACGGTGATGACCCCTTTGGGTTGTCACATTTACACCCCTCACATTCCAAGCTACTATCTTCATTTACTTGGTTGTTTGGATTTAGGATCCCCTATATCCCATTGGTAACTACATTGCCCTTGCTTCTTAAATGGCTCTCCTGCCTCAAAGTTAAGTGGACTAAATCCATTCATCATATTAATACCAGTATCACCCCTGATGCTTGCTACACCACTTTTTGCTGTAGATTTCCTTTTAGCTAATTCCCAGTTTGGAAGTTTTTCATTCTCATTCTCAGTATCCCCTATTTTGCTTACCTGTGTTCCATTTCAGTTGGAACACTTTCAACTTCTTCAACCTTGTTTGGTTCTGCTCCTTTTCTCCATTCCATCTTAGGCTTTTGTTATTTTTGTTTCAGTTCTATAGATTTTTTATTATACTTGCAGTTATGTCCAACTTGAAGGCAGGTGTGAAATACTCAGGAATCCAGTCATAGTCAATAGCTTGCTCAAAGAAATTACCCTTGGGATCCATAACCTTTAGCATTATAGGCATATCTTTTGTAACATCCATTTCAACTAACAACCTTGCATAGGAAATCCTCTCAATTTTTGAGGTGCACTCATCTGCATATAGAGGTATTCCCAATCCACTTCCTATTCTGCTAAGTGAGTCCATACTCCAGCAATTTAGTGGCAAATTGGGCAGTTTCACCCAAATAGGTATTGTTTGTAACACTTCCTTACTCAAATAAAAGTTAGGCGACCAGGCTTTGATAATTATAGGCTTGCTTCTTATCATATATGGTCCAGACGCAAGCACAACATCCCTATCTTCCATGCTATGAAGTTTGACAACAAAATAACCATCGTTATGGAAGTATATTTTTTGTTTACTGATGAAGTTCCACTGTGTAGCAATAAATCAATCCAGCATACCAATTGAAGGGGATTCACCCACAACATATAACACAATTGCATGTTGCCATTTCACTATTTCACGTTCAATCTCATTTGTGTCTAATTCAATAATTTTTTCACCATTTTTGACTATCGAGGCAATAAATTTGAGGCTCATACCTCTAGACGCCAAATTGTTCCCAGAAAATAGGTTCACCTACTCCTTCTTCTATTCCTCTGCTGGTTTATCAGAATTTTGAGCTTCCGCTGCCATAGCTTTCATTTCCTTCCTCTGTATCACCTTTTCGACCTCAATTTTCTCCACGATTGGGACTTCCTCCACTAGTTTCACATTTTGGATTTGTTCACCGTTGTCAATTGGAGTAGATCTAGCTGAATTCACTTTATGCAAAGATGGCCACATTTCAGTACTGCTCTTCAACTGTTCCATTGGATTCATCACCTTTTGCATGTCGTTGTTCCTCTTCGTTTGATTGATTGTAGCTTCCTTGCTCGTACTTGTGAGTTGAATCACTCTCTTAGGTATCCCCCTACCCATGCCGGCATAGGCACACATTAGGCTACCGTCAATGCGCAACCGTTGTCACTGTTTTTTAGAGAGAGAAAGTAGAGAGAAGTTAGAGATCTGTATTAAAATACAATTGTCCACTACTCTCCTTTTAATATAATATAAATTATATCAAATAGAAATATGGACCATTTCCTTCTCCTATGATATGTCATGTGCTCTTTTTACACTGCAAAATTGCCCACCCAAAAAATAGTCGATAGTTATATAATATATATACAATTGATGTGTGTGTATGTGTGTGTGTATATATATATATATATAGGTTAAAAAGTATAAATATTTTTAATCGAGCAGTCAAATATGCAAATTACCCTTTCATGACCTAACTATTAAAATCAAAACGAAGTATGGGCAATTTCAGTCATCCCACTAGGGATAAGACTGACCAAAACTAGAAGAGGGCCTCTCTGATTAGTAAGATCTTGCCACTATTTTGCTTATTTGTGTTAATTTTCATTTAATTAGGTAGGTTTATTATTATTTCTGTTATGAAACAATAAAATAAGAAGAGTATTGCAGAGAAACGTAGAGGGATTAATTCTTATTGATATGGGATGAATTACAATGGAATAGAACTCTCTATTTATAAGGAGAGAATGACTTAGCCACCAAGCAATAAACCCTAGAATCTCTCTAAATATAGACATTCACCATAAATAGAATTCTATTTATAACACTCCCCCTTGAATGTCTATTCAACAGATAATGTGCCTCGTTAAAACCTTAACTAAATAAAACCCAATGGAAAAAAATTTTAGAGAAGGAAAAAGAGTACACATATCTAACAATACGCCTTTTGGTTGCCTCGTTAAAAACCTTGCAAGGAAAACCCAGAGGGACAAAACCTTGTAAGGGAAAAAGAGTACAACGCGTATTAACTCCCTGATGAAAGCATCAATTCACATCCTCGAGCTTTCGGTTTCCAATCTTGTGCACCATCTTCAAGAGATCTTTGTTAGAGATTTGATGAACAAATCAGCCATATTAACTTGAATGAATATATTGCACCTTGAAATCATCATTCTTGATAGAGATATAATGTCTTCATAAATACGTAGAATGGCTCTTCAATATCTCTATGGAGGTATTCTCGCTATCATATTTTCATGCTTATAGTTATAGCAAGATACATTTGTGCATAAATTGCATTGAGGAAGTGGTACTTCAATATCAAGAATTGTATATGCTTCAAGCAACTTAAATCCTTCATAGATTGTCATATAAGTATAGTCAAATAAGCCATATAATAGACTTTAATTAGATGCATATCAAGTTTTCATGTCATGCTAGACAAATGAGATATCCAAAACTGATTACATATATCATTGAATTTATACTTTCAAGTGTTTGAACTGTAGGTCCAAAACAACATATTTTTCATATGAAATCAATTCTACTTGAATTGTTTCTCTCAGACTTAAGATCTGAATATATATATATATATATATATATATATATATATATATATATATATATATATATATATATATATATATATATAGCTATCATAGATGTCGTCGACAAACATTTTATATCAGTTTCAATATTTTTTCACAAAGACATAACATAGAGATCTCTTCATTCATATTTTCAGGTACTTGAATCTTTCATGAGATTTTATGAAGTGTTATGTCATGTGATATTCTAGATCACTTGCCTCCTTTATTATTATCATTTTGATCATTTTCTCATCTTCTTTATCAAGAAGTTTATTTGATACCGATTTGTCTATATGCTTTAAGCGTACTATAGACTTTGTCCTTCTAGGACTTATTCTAATTGGAGCATTTGCAATGAGAATATAGTTACTTTCTTTGGGTCAGCAAATGCGTCTGGCATGCTTTGAAATAAATTGCACATGAATTATCCTTTTATGAACTTCAAGTTCATATTATTTTATTCAGGGATCTAGATGTATAAATGATAATTCATTCCATGTAACTTTTTCTCAATTGTTGTATCTTGTCTCCCCCTCATGTTAGAAAAACTAACTTGTTTCCTCAACTTTGAGAACCCATCTTTGTGCGTTATGGTATTGTCACGACCCGTATTTCTCACCTTAGGGGGTCGTGATGAAGCCTACTAATAGGATCTAGGCAAGCCAATTATCAATTACCTCTTTTAGCAAACATCGACAATATTAGAAATAATGAAGTATTTAATAATAAAGCGGAAGTCTTAAATATAAATAAATTAAAAAAATATGATGACCCGGCCCATCGTCACGTGAGTTACCACCCCGTTTCGCTCATCTTATGTTTATCTATGCTTCATTATCGGTATTTGAGGTGATCGAGTCGAATTGGATTGGTTTTAGATGGAAATAAGACACTTGGCCTCTTTAAGGAAGGCTTGTTTTGGAAAAGTCAACCTGATGTTGACTATCGGGTTAGAGGGATCGGATGTAATTTTCGGTGATTCGGTTAGCTTCGGGGGATAATTTGTGGCTTAGGAGTGCTATCGGAATTGATTTTGGAGGTCCGGTGTAGAATTAGGCTTGAATTGGCGAAGTTAGTATTTTGGCGAATTCCGGTTGGTAGGTGAGATATTGATCTGGGGATCGGAATGGAATTTAGAGAGTTTCAGTACTTTCGTTAGGTGATTTTGGATGTGTGTGCAAAATTTCAGGTCATTCGGAGGTGTTTTGGTCGGGTTTTTGATCAAATGCGTATTTCGGAAGTTTTTAAGAAACTTAGGCTTGAATCCGATTTGATTTAATGGTTTTAGCGTTGTTTGATGTGTTTTGATGATTGGAACAAGTTTGTGTGATGTTTTAGGATGTGTTGGTGCTTTTGGTTGAGGTCCCGGGGGCCTCGGGTTGATTTCGGATGGCTAGCGGGATGAAATTTGAGTTGAGGAATTGCAGGTTTTAGCTGGTATATGATATTTTTGCTTCTGCGGAAATGGACCGGAGAAGCGGTTCCGCAGAGGCGTATGGAGGATTGCAAAAGTGGTCCATGGCTTAGTAGGGTAGTTCCGCAGAAGTGGAACATTTTTCGCAGAAGCGAGTCCGCAGAACCGGATGGGCAGTCGCAGAAGCGATTTATGGACTTAAGATGAAGTGTCGCAAAAGCAAAAAGTATGCCGCAGAAGTGGCCTGGGATTTTAAATGAAATTCCGCAGAAGGGGAAAGGAACCGATGAAGCAGTATCGCGGAAGCAGAGATAGGGACCACAGAAGCGGAAACCCCTGGTGCCGGAAGGGTTTTCAATGTTTATTTTGTTCCGCGAAGCTTATGTTATTTCCACCATTTTTAAGCGAGCTTGAGAGCTATTGGATGGAATTGAAGGGGTATTTCGACTAGGTGTGATTGGAGGTAAGTTCCTTGGCCTAAATACATGAAATTATGATAGATTTAACATGGAAATTGGTTGAAATTCATCAGAAGAGAGTAAAGTTAGGGCTTGGGAACTTGGTGATTTAAAAATGGAATTTGAAGGGACAAATGGACTCCGATTTTGGTAAATTTGATATGTATAGACTCGCGGCGAGACGAGGAATCCGGTGATGTGAATTTTGTAATTTTTCAAGAAGTGGGCCCGGGTCTCGGGTTTTGCCAACTTCGTGATTTTTGATAATTTTTGAGTCTTCGATTGGGTTATGTTCCCTTAGCCTATTGTAATGCATTCCTTGTGGTTTTAACCAGATTCTACAAACGAGGAGGTTGATTTGAGAGGCAAGCGCAAAGCGGGCTAGGATTTTGGCCGGCTTGGGGTGAGTAACGGTTATAAATGATGTTCTGAGGGTTTGAAACCCCGAATTTGCACTGCGTGGTGCTATGTTAAGATGAGACACACGATGTATGATGAGCATGGGGTTTGTTACTGCTAGGGATTTGGACTCGGTCCATCTTGATTGATGACTCTACTATATTTTTGACTGAGACTTAATTAATATCAGTATATTTTGGGCTAGTTACCATGTTTGGGGCCTTGTGCCGATCTGTAAAGCCCTTAGGGGGTATGTTGTACCAGTTGACCTCACTTTACTTATCGAAATCATACTCTCAGTCATGTTCTTAACTATTAAACATAATATGAACCGGCTCTAGAAATTGATAATCCTAATGAGAAATACCTGGGGTTGGAAACCCTGTCTTAGCTGAGTGGGACCGAGAGGCCAAGTCTATATCGACTGAGAGGGGTCAAGGACCCCATAGTGAGGGTATTTGATATATACCGGATGGGGCTGCACGCCGCAATAGTATATTATATGGATCGGACTGTACGCCACAGTGATATATTATATGGATCGGACTGCACGCCGCAGTGATATATTATATGGATCGGACTGCACGCCGCAGTGATATATTATATGGATCGGACTGCACTCCACAGTGATATATTATATGGATCGGACTACACGATGTAGTAGTATAGCGCTTGGGCTGTAGGAGCCCCTCTAGAGTATGCACACACCCAGTGAGCGCAGTCGAATAATATTATTGGATCGGGCTACACGCCGTAGCAGTATACTATACGGTTCAGGCTGCACGCCGCAGCAGTATAAGAAAATTCGGACATTGAGAGGGGTAAATGAGTTGTGTACTGGTTTGAGGGATATTCACCTATTTTTTCTCCATTTGGCTGTTGTTTAATGCACTTACTGATTTTATATAGAACTGCGTAGTATTTTTACGAGTTTTCTTATCTTCAGTCGTTATTTATTGCTATTACTCACTGAGTCGGAGTACTCACTTTACTCCCTGTACCATGTGTGCAAATACAAGTATCCCAGAGGCTTAGTTGAGTGCTTTGCTGCTGTCCGGACTATCATCTAAGTTATCGAGGTAGCTGCATGGTGTCCGCAGGACCCAATTTCTCCCCTTATCCCTTTTATTTTCGCATTCTAGACTTTCATATGTATAGGTTGCTACTCAATTGTATTTTAGAGGCTCTAGACTCGTGACACCGGATCTTTTGGGAGTTGTATGTGTATTTTTATGGCTTTTCCACACTATTTTATCTATTATCACAGATTGAAATCATGTTAAACTGGTAATTTAATTCTATTAATTGGTAATGAGTTCGTGCATGGAATGAGAGTGTTGAAATGGTCGAGCTTGCCTAGCATTATGTTGGTCACCATCATGATCGGGATTGGGGTCGTGACAAGTTGGTATCAAAGCCTAGGTTACTAGGTCTCGCGAGTCATGAGTCATTTTAATAGAGTCTCACAGATTAGTACGGAGACGTCTGTACTTATCCTCGGGAGGCTGCAGAACCTTTAGGAAAAAATTCCACATTCCTGAAATTCTTGTCGTGCGAACTTGTTGATCCGAATACTAAACTTCTCTTTATTCTATCCTCTCATAAATGGTGAGGACACGAGCTACCGGACGTGGTGGACTACTACCAATACCACCTACTGAGGCTACTAGAGGTCGTGGACAGAGTCACTTTCATAGTCGTGGTAGAGGTACAGCGGTAGGGGCAGCACATGTGGACCCTTTAGTTGCCCCAGTTCAGGACCAGGCTCCAGCAGCACCAGTTCAGGCACCAGCTGTGCCCATTGTGATACCAGGTCTCTAGGAGACATTGGCCCAGATACTGACAGTTTGTACGGGTCTGGCTCAGGTGGTTTCATCCACCACAGCAGCAGCAGCTACTTTACAGGCCGGGGGAGGCAATCATACCCCCGTTGTTTGCACACCTGAGTAGGGATTACAGGGATTACAGACTCCAGAGGCACCTCCAGCCCAGCCAGTGGTACCAGCTCAGGAGTACAGGGTTCCAGTTATGCCCGAGGATGAGCAGCGTCGCCTCGAGAGGTTTGGTAGACTTCAGCCTCCGACATTTAGTGGAGCTGAGGGTGAGGATGCCGAGGGTTTTCTTGATAGATGTCAGAGGATGCTCTGCACAACAGGGATTCTTGAGTCCAGCAGTGTGTCTTTTACTATATTTCAGTTTACTGGAGTGTCCTTCACATAGTGGGAGGCGTATGAGCGGCGTAGGCCGGCTGGTGCAGCACCTTTGACTTGGCAGCAGTTCTCCACTCTCTTCCTGGAGAAGTATGTACCGCAGTCCCGCAGAGAGGAGCTGCACAGACAATTTGAGGGACTAAAGCAGGGAGAGATGTCAATGACACAGTATGAGATGAGATTTTCTGAGTTGTCTCGGTATGCAGCTTGGTTAGTTCCGACGGACCGTGAGTGTATCCGGAGGTTTGTTGATGGTCTCAACTATCCTCTTCGTATTCTTATGACTAGAGAGTGAGTGATGGTGCTACTTTTGAGGAGGTAGTGGATATAACTCGAGATATTGAGTTAGTTCATTGCCAGGACCGTGATGAGAGGGAGGCCAAGAGGCCTCGAGGTTTGGGTAGTCACAATGGCATTCCGTCGAGGGGCCAGTTTTAGCAGGGTCGGGGACGTTCTTTTAGGCCCGCTCAGTCAGCTAGACCTAAGTATCATGGTGGATCTTCTGGTCATGGTTATCAGGTCTCTCAGTAGAGTCAGCCATCTCTCAGCGCTCTTTTAGCACAGAGTTCGTCTCATGCTCCATCTGTTCAGGGTTCTTCCAGGCTGAGTACATCAGCAAGCCACTCTGGCGCGAGGGGTTCCCTTCAGTCCCAGCTCCCAGCACCCGGGAGTTTCTACGATTGTGGTGAGTTCGGGAATATACGGAGGGAGTGTCCTCGCCGTGCTGCTAGCTCATCTCAGCAGCGGGGTCAGCCCTCATCTTCTGGACTAGTTTCTTCAGCACCCGCCCCGCCAGCTAAGGGTGAGGGTCAGGCAGTTAGGGGTCGCCCCAGAGGGGGAGGCCGATCGGGCGATGGTCAGGCCCGCTTCTATACTCTTCAGGGAAGGTCAGATGCTATTACTTCGGATGTTGTTATCACAGGTATTATTTCAGTCTACCACAGGGATGCCTCAGTTTTATTTGATCTTGATTCCACCTATTCCTATGTGTCTTCTTATTTTGCTCATCAATTGGGTACGACCCAGGGGTGTCTTACTTTACCTGTTCATGATTCTACCCCGGAGGGCGATACTATTATTGTATACCATGTATATCAATCGTGTTTAGTGACTATTGGGGGTCTGTAGACCCGAGTTAACCTATTTCTATTGAGCATGGTGGATTTTGATGTTATTCAAGGCATGGACTTGTTATCTCCGTGTCATGCTATCCTAGACTGTCATGCTAAGATAGTCACATTGGCTATATCGGGTGTTCCGAGGATTGAGTGGCATGGTATGACTGACTATGTGCCTAGCAGGGTGATTTTTTTCCTAAAGGCCCAGCGTATGGTTGGGAAAGGATGTCTATCATATTTGGCTTTTGTGAGGGATGTTGGATTTAAGACTCCTAGCATTGATTCGGTCCCAGTTGTAAGGGAGTTTCCCGATGTGTTTCCTACAGACCTACCAGGCATGCCACTAGACAAGAACATTGATTTTAGTATTGACCTGGTGCCGGGCACTCAGCCCATTTCCATTCCTCCATATCGGATGGCACTAGCAGAGTTGAAAGAACTGAAAGATCAGCTTCAAGAACTCCTAGATAAGGGGTTCATTCGGCCTAGTGTGTCACCGTAGGGTGCACCGATTCTATTTGTGAAAAAGAAGGATGGCATAATGAGAATGTGCATTGACTACAGGCAATTAAACAAAGTGACAGTGAAGAACAAGTATCCCTTATCTCGCATTGATGATTTATTTGACCAGCTTCAGGGGGCAAGGGTATTATCCAAGATTGACCTCCGTTCAGGCTATCACCAATTGAAGATCAAGGATTCAGATATTATGAAGACTGCTTTCAGGACTAGATATGGGCACTATGAGTTTCTTGTTATGCCCTTTGGGCTGACCAATGCCCCAGCCGCGTTCACGCATTTGATGAACAGTGTATTTTGTCCATATCTGGATTCGTTCGTGATTGTTTTTATTGACGATATATTAGTGTACTCACGTAGCTAGGAGGAGCACGCTCAGCATTTGCGAGTGGTATTACAGAGATTGAGGAATGAGAAGCTTTATGCAAAATTCTCCAAGTATGAGTTTTGGCTCGGGATAGTGGCTTTCTTGGGACACGTGGTGTCTAGTGAGGGTATTCAGGTCGACCTAAAGAAGATAAAGGTGGTGCAGTGATCGACCTCAGCCACGAAGATTAGTAGTTTTCTTGGGTTGGCAGGGTATTATCGCCGATTTGTTCAGGGATTTTCCTCTATTGCATCGCCCTTGACCAAGTTGACTCAGAAAGGTTCTCTATTTGTGTGGTCGGATGAGTGTGAGGAGAGCTTTCAGAAGCTTAAGACAGCTTTGACCACGGCTCCAGTGTTTGTATTGCCATCAGCTTCAGGTTCTTACACTGTGTATTGTGATGCTTTAAGAGTTGGGATCGGATGTGTGTTGATGCATGAGGGTAGAGTTATTGCATATGCTTCTCGTCGGTTGAAGCCCCACGAGAATAACTACCTTGTACATGATTTGGAGTTGGCTACTATAGTTCATGCTTTGAAGATTTGGAGGCACTATTTGTATGGAGTATCCTGTGAGGTATTCACCGATCATCATAGTCTTCAGCATCTATTCAAGCAAAAAGATCTTAATTTGAGGTAGCGTAGGTGGCTAGAGTTACTCAAGGACTATGATATCACCATTATGTATCACCCAAGGAAGGCCAATGTGGTGACCGATGCTTTGAGCTGGAAGGCGGTTAGTATGGGTAGCTTGGAATACATTCCAGTTGGGGAGAGGCCATTTGCAGTTGATGTTCATGCTTTGGCCAATCGGATGGTGAGGTTAGATATTTCAGAGCCCAGTCGAGTGTTGGCTTGCGTTGTTTCTCAGTCTTCCTTGTATGACCGCATCAGAGAGCGCCAATATGATGATCTACATTTGCTTTTCCTTAAGGACAGGGTTCAGCATGATGATGCCAGGGATGTGACCATTGATAGTGATGGCGTGTTGAGGATTCAGGGCCGAAATTGCGTACCCAATATGGATGGGCTTCGGGATTTGATGTTGGAGGAGGCCCACAGCTCGCAGTATTCCATCCATCCAGGTGCCACGAAGATGTATCAGTATTTGAGGCAGCACTACTGGTAAAGGAGGATGAAGAAGGATATAGTGGGGTTTGTAGCTCGGTGTCTCAACTGTCAACAGGTTAAGTACGAGCATCATAGGCTGGGCGGTGTACTTCAGCGGATGATTATTCCCGAGTGGAAGTGGGAGAGGATTACTATGGATTTTGTGAGTGGTCCCCCTCGGACTTTGAAGAAGTTCGATTTGATTTGGGTGATTGTGGATCGGCTGACCAAGTCCGCGCACTTCATTTCAGTATCTACTACTTATTCTTAGAAGCGGCTGGCAGGGATCTTTATCCGGGAGATTATTTGATTTAATGGGGTTCCAGTGTCGATTATCTCAGATAGGGCTACTCAGTTCACTTCTCAGTTCTGGAGGACATTTCAGCGGGAGTTGGGTACGCAGGTAGAGTTGAGCACAACATTCCATCCTCAGATGGACGGGCGGTCCAAGCGCACTATTTAGATATTGGAAGACATGTTGCGTGCCTGTGTTATTAATTTTGGGGGTTCATGGGATGAGTTTTTGCCGCTTGCAGAGTTTGCCTACAACAACAATTATCAATCGAGCATTCAGATGGCTCTGTATGAGGAGTTGTATAGGAGGCGGTGTAGATCCCCAATTGGATGGTTCGAGCCCAGGGAGGCTAGGTTATTGGGGACAGAGATGGTTCAGGATGCCTTAGAGAAGGTGAAGCTGATTCATGAGAGGCTTCGTACAGCACAGTCGCGTCAAAAGAGTTATGCGGACTGGAAGGTTCGGGATGTGTCCTATATGGTAGGTGAGAAGGTCTTGCTGAAGGTTTCGCCCATGAAGGGTGTTATGCGGTTTGGTAAGAAAGGGAAGTTGAGTCCGCGGTTCATTGGGCCTTTTGAGGTACTTTAGGAGGATTGGTGAGGTGGCTTATTGAGTTTGCTTTGCTGCCCAGCTTGTCGAGCGTGCATTCGGTATTTCATGTATCTATACTCCGGAAGTATGTTGGGGACCCATCTCATGTATTGGACTTCAGTACTGTTCAGTTGGATGATGATTTGACATATGATGTGGAGCCAGTGGCTATTTTGGGTCGTCAGGTTCGAAAGTTGAGATCAAAGGATATAGCTTCAGTGAAGGTGCAGTGGAGAGGTCGGCCCGTGGAGGAGGATACTTGGGAGACCGAGCGGGAGATGCGGAGCATATATCCTCACATGTTTGAGGCTCCAAGTATGTTTCTTGACCCGCTCGAGGACGAGCATTTGTTTTAGTTGGGGAGGATGTGACGACCCGACCCATCATCACATGAGTTACCGTCCTGTTTCCCTCATCTTATGTTTCTCTATGCTTCATTATCGGTATTTGAGGTGATCGAGTCGAATTGGATTGGTTTTAGATGGAAATGAGACACTTAGTCTCTTTAAGGAAGGCTTGTTTTGGAAAAGTCAACTGGATGTTGACTATTGGGTTAGAGGGATCGGATGTGATTTTCGGTGATTCGGTTAGCTTCGGGGGATGATTTGTAGCTTAGGAGTGCTATCGGAATTGATTTTGGAGGTCCGGTGTAGAATTAGGCTTGAATTAGCGAAGTTAGTATTTTGGCGAATTCTGGTTGGTAGGTGGGATTTTGATATGGGGGTTGGAATGGAATTTCGAGAGTTGCAGTAGTTTCGTTAGGTAATTTTGGATGTGTGTGCAAAATTTCAGGTCATTCAGAGGTGTTTTGGTCGGGTTTTTGATCAAATGCGTATTTCGGAAGTTTTTAAGAAACTTAGGCTTGAATCCAATGTGATTTAATGGTTTTAGCGTTGTTTGATGTATTTTGATGATTGGAACAAGTTTGAATGATGTTTTAGGATGTGTTGGTGCTTTTGGTTGAGGTCCCGGGGGCCTCGGGTTGATTTCGGATGGCTAGCGGGATGAAATTTGAGTTGAGGAATTGCAGGTTTTAGCTGGTATCTGATATTTTTGCCTCTGCGGAAAAAAACCTTAGAAGCGGTTCCGCAAAAGCGTATGGAGGGTCACAAAAGTAGTCCATGGCTTAGTAGGGTAGTTCCGCAAAAGCGGAACATTTTTCGCACAAGCGAGTCCGCAGAAGCGGATGGGCAGTCACAGAAGCGATTTATGGACTTAAGATGAAGTGCTGCAGAAGCGGAAAGTATGCCGCAGAAGCGGCTTGGAATTTTAAATGAAATTCCGCAGAAGCGAAAAGGAACCGCAGAAGCGGTATCGCCGAAGCGGAGATAGGGACCGTAGAAGTGGAAACCCCTAGTGCCAGAAGGGTTTTTAATGTTTATTATGTTCAGCGAAGCTTATGTTATTTTCACCATTTTTAAGCGAGCTTGAGTGCTATTGGACGTAATTGAAGGGGTATTTCGACTAGGTGTGATTGGAGGTAAGTTCCTTGGCCTAAGGGCATCTCCAACAATCACTCTATTTTTTGCACCATTTTTTACTCCAACCATTACACTATTTTTTACACCAAATTTTCTCTCTCTTCTATATTATATTATTATCTTTTACTCCAACCACTCTATTTCTCTCTCTTATCTTCTATTTACTTTACACCAAATGAATAAAATATTATTAAACCAAATATAGAGTAATGAATAGTGTTGCACCAAATTTGGTGCAACACTATTCATGCTCTATAATAGAGCAACAAATGGAGTACCATTGGAGCAACATTACTCTATTTCTTGCACCAAATTTGAGTTTGGTGCAAAAAATAGAGTACCATTGGAGATGACCTAAATACATGAAATTATGATAGATTTAACATGGAAATTGGGTGAAATTCATCAAAAGAGAGTAAAGCTAGGACTTGGGAACTTGGTGATTTAAAAATGAAATTTGAAGGGTCAAATGGACTCCGATTTTGGTAAATTTTGATATGTATATACTCGTGAAAAGACGAGGAATCCGGTGATGTGAATTTTGTAATTTTTTAAGAAGTGGGCCCGGGGCTCGGGTTTTGCCAACTTCATAATTTTTGATAATTTTCGAGTCTTTTCGGTTGGGTTATATTCCCTTAGCCTATTGTAATGCATTCCTTGTGATTTTGACCAGATTCTACACACGAGGAGGTTGATTTGCGAGGAAAGCGCAAAGCGAGCTAGGATTTCGGCCGGCTTGAGGTGAGTAATGGTTATAAATGATGTTCTGAGAGTTTGAAAATACGGATTTGCACTGCGTGGTGCTATGTTGAGATGAGACACACACTGTATGATGAGCGTGGGGTTTGTTACTGCTGGGATTCGGACTCGGTCCATTACGATTGATGACTCTACTGTATTTTGGATTGAGACTTAATTAATATCAGTATATTTTGGGCTACGTGCCATGTTTGGGGCCTTGTGCCGGTCTGTAGAACCCTTAGGGGGTATGTTGTACCAGTTGACCTCACTTTACTTGTCGAAATCATACTCTCAATCATGTTCTTAAATGTTAAATATAATATGAACCGGCTCTAGAAATTGGTAATCCTAATGAGAAATACCTGGGGTTGGAAACCCTATCTTAGTTGAGTGGGCCCGAGAGGCCAAATCTATATCGACTGAGAGAGGTCAAGGACCCCATAGTGAGGGTATTTGATATATACCGGATCGGGCTGCACGCCGCTGTAGTATATTATATGGACCGGACTGCACGCCGCAATGATATTTTATATGGATCGGATTGCATGCCGCAGTAATATATTATATGGATCGGACTGCATGTTGCATTGATATATTATATTGATCGTACTGCACGCCGCAGTGATATATTATATGGATTAGACTGCACGTCGCAGTAGTATAGCTCTTGGGCTGTAGGAGCCCCTCCGGAGTCTATACACCCCCAGTGAGCGCAGTCGACTATTATATATATGTGTGTATGTGTGTGTGTGTGTGTGTGTGTGTGTGTGTGTGTGTGTGTGTGTGGATCAGGCTGCACACCGCAGCAGTATACTGTACGAGTCGGGCTGCACGCCGCAGTAGTATAAGTAAATTATCGGACATTGAGAGGAGTAAATGAGTTGTGTACTGGTTTGAGGGATATTCACCTATTTTTTCTCCATTTGGCTGTTGTTTATGCACTTACTATTTTGATATAGAACTGCGTAGTGTTTTTACGTGTTTTCTTATCTTCAGTCGTTATTTATTGCTATTACTCACTGAGTCGGAGTACTCACTTTACTCCGTGAAACATGTGTGCAGATACAGGTATCTCGGAGGCTTAGTTGATTTTTTTGCTGTTGTCCGGACTATCATCGGAGTTATCGAGGTAGCTGCATGGCATCCGCAGGACCCGATTTCTCCCCTTATTCATTTTATTTCCGCATTCTAGACTTTCATATGTATAGGTTGCTACTCAGTTGTATTTTAGAGGCTCTAGACTCGTGACATCAGATCTTTCGGGAGTTGTATGGGTATTTTTATGGATTTTCCGCACTATTTTATCTATTATCACAGATTGAAATCATGTTAAACTGGTAATTTAACTCTATTAATTGGTAATGAGCTTTGTGCGTGGAATGAGTGTGTTAAAATGGTCGTACTTGCCTAGCAGTGAGTTGGGCGCCATCATGACAGAGATTGGGATCTTGACAAAAAACAAGTGCGAAAGTTCAACAAGATCCTCTAACCAAGACTGGTGTCACAATACTCACGAACGTCTAGAGAATACTAAACACAAGGTTTGAATAAAGCATAAAAATGTCTGCTTCGGTACAAATGATAACAAACTGAATAAAATATAAAGGAATCCGGGCCTGCGGACGTCAGCAAGTGTACCTCGGATGTCCCTGGACTAAACGCTCGCTCCCAGAATGCTATTGCTACTCGAATGCTGCTTCAACACCTGGATCTATTCAAAAATATGCACAGAGTGTAGCATCAGCACAACCGACCCCATGTGCTGGTAAGTGCCTGACCTAACCCCGGCGAAGTAGTGACGAGGCTAGGACCAGACTACCAGATAAACATGTACAGTTCAAATATATACATACAATGGAAAGAAATACAGGAAGTAAACAGTCAACAAACAGAAGGGGGATCATGTTATGGGGAGGCAACCAAAGAATTTATAGCGAATCAAGAACACGAATATTCCAAATAAAACACACTGGCGTCAGCCACTGTTACGGCGTGCAACCCGGTCCTCAAATATCATTGTTGCGGCATGCAATCCGATCCTTGAATATCGTTTAGCGTTGTTGCGGCGTGCAACCCGACCCTCAGATATCATTGTTGCATCACGCAACCCGACCCGTATAGATATTATTTATCATTGTTGCGGCGTGCAACCCGATCCATATCGTTTGTCATTGTTGCAGCGTGCAACCCGATCCATATCATTTATCAGTGTTGCGGCGTGCAACCCGATCCATATATTTTATCATTGTTGCGGCGTGCAGCCCGCTCCACCAATATCCTACTTTCTCATCCAAACAACAGTCACAAATATGGGGCAAAAAGTAAACAAACAAGGTAAGAAAATCCCGGCAAGGGAATACAACAAAGAAGTTAAATCCCGGCAAGGGAACAATATTAATAAATTCAGTATCCCGACAAGGGAGAAAATCAACAACCAACAAAATATCCCGGCAAGGGAATAACAAATAAACCATCTCTTTCTTTCGTAACTTACTTTATAATTTACTACATCATTCGAGCCAATGCTCCAGAGAATCAAATAATCATAATGTCTTTCATACGTTCTTTTCAATATATAGGAATCCTCAATTACGCATGGAAATTTCAACAAAACATGATAATCACATTTCAAAGACTCACGGTCATGCTAGACACCAATGTATATATACTCGTCACCATGCCTATACACCGTAGTCAACAATAGCAAGTAGCAAACAAGACTCAACTCCTATTCCCTCAATCTAAGGTTAAACCAAATACCTACCTCAACTTTCACGGCTAAATCAATCCACAACAACCGCTTTCCCTTTTGAATTCAGCTCCAACTCAATCAAATCTATGAAATAACGACTTTATAGTATTAATTATAGCTAAACAAATCAAACCCAATGCCTAAATATAGATTCCCAACCTTTCTTCCAAAAATTCCAAAATCTACCCCGGGCTCGCTTGGTCAAAAGACGAGGTTCGAACCAATTCCATATCACCCATTCCCCCACGAGCCCGAATATACAATTTATTTTAAAATTCGATCCCAAAACGAGGTCTAAATCGAGAAAAATCGAAAAGCCCTAACTCTACCGTTTTCCCCCAATTTCTACCCTAGATTGCATGTTATAGGCTTAGGAATTCAATAATTAATGATGGAAAATGAAGAAAACAAGTTAAACAATGCTTACCCAAGAAGTTTTTGATAAAGAAGTGCTCTAAAATTCGCCCTAGGACTTTGGAGAATAAGGAGTTCGTGAAGTGTTATGTTATTCCCGTCACTGGTTCTGTCTTAAAACTTAAGAATCACTGGCGAAAATGCACTATGCGATCGCGGAATAAGGATTGCGATCGCATAGGGAAAGGGGTGGTGAGACACTACGATCGCATAAGGGCTGGTGCGAACACATAGAAGAAAAAGTAAAGGTGGGATTTTCATGCATTACGATAGCGTAGAGTGTAATGCGATCGCATAAAAGAATGAAATGAAGCTGGTTTATATGCAATGCAATCACGGAGAGAAGAATGCGATCACATAGAAGAATTTTTGGACCCCCTTAAGTTGCTCTATGCGATCGCAGCACTTCCTATGCGATCGCATAGAAGGATTTACTGCGCACAGACAAAAACTATTTTCTGCAACTTTTCTAAGGCTAAAATCATCCCGAAACACATCTGAATCACACCCGATCCCTCGGGGCTCCTAACCAAATACACACACTAACTCAACAACATCCTACGAACTTAACCGTGCGATCAAACCGCTAAAATAACATCATAAATGAGGAATCAAACCTCAAAATCATCACTTTTTCATCAAACTTCATAAACTTTCATTTTTAGATATTTGGGTCCGAAACACGTCAAACGACGTCCGATTTCGACCAAATTTTATAGGAAGCACTTAAACCACGTATAAGACCTGTACCGAGCGCCGGAACCACAATACGAGCCCGATACCATAGTCTTCTGATCAAATTTCCTTTCAATTTTCCTTAATTAATTTCAAAAAATAATTTCACACAAAAATATATTTCTCGGACTTGAGACCTCGGAATTCGATTCCGGGCATACGCCCAAGTCCCATATTTTTCTACGGACCCTCCGGGACCGTCAAATCTCGGGTCCATCTACCTAAAATATTTGACCAAAGTCAACTTTAATCATATTAATATCAAAATTCATCAATTTTTACACAGAATTCATATTTAAGCTTTTCGGTTATGCACCCCGACTGCCCACGTAACTCGAGACGACTAAAAATGAGGTTTTCAAGGCCTCGAAAGCGCGAAAAAGAGAGAAAACAGGTGATGACCCTTTGGGTCGTCAAAGGTGTTAATCAAAATATACACTGCACATCAATAATAATGAGATGGAATTATTTGGTTCCTGACCCAGAAACCACTTGTGAGGGGAGAATGTAATATACTTTTGTACATAACCTATATCAAACTGATATAGATAACTTTGTTCTCATAAGCAATAGTTTAGCTATTAAGTGGAGGCACTCAATAAAGTATTTTGCTAAACCAACTGTGATGTAAACCAACTTATCAAGATAAACTATCTTAAATAGGAAATCTAGAAATTATGCTCGAAATTAAATTAATGAGCAAGTTACCTCGCACACACCGGCCAGGTTGCAGGTTAATAATAATTGCACATGTAACCATCTCATAGATGCATCTTATGTGGTATACATGGCGGGTGAATGGACCCATATTCACCTTTGATATTTCCAGCATTCATGGGATTCAATCTCAATTTTAGTTGATATATTAATTAATGAGAACAAACAACATAAGAGAATTCATAAAGAACTTTCTAGTTCTTTAATATTTACCCATGTGAATTCTCTTTTATTTCTGCACATCATACTTAAATTGATATGAGTAAACCAACTATACCAACTGAATAAATTATCAATATTGATAAACTTCATATTTACACCATGACGTGTGCAATTATCAATAAACTCCAAGTTTATTATGATATGAGTTTTTATATCAATAAACTTCTCTTTATTGTGGCACTCTTTTGTTTGTGTAGTAAAAACTGGAGAATAAAGCTGGTAGCTTTTCACATACATATTACCCTGCTACAATTTATAGTAATAGAAGATATTAAATCTTTTCTTTATTTATAGTCTCAGTATCACCAACTGCTTTCGCGAATACTTTAGAAACTCAATAAGTTTCTTTGAGACTTGTTACAACAAAATGTCTTACTGATAATCAATTTTCTCCAAAATAGTATAATTGGCTCTTCTAGAGCTCTCAATTAATTTTGCACTACCACAGATTTATCAACATCCATGTGGTGAATATCTCTTTTAAAGAAAAAATTATACCATTATGGTTATGGTCAAAATTATATGTAAGATCTGTTTCTTGCATTAGTGTTATTCTTTAATAATCACATTACTCAAATATTTGGGCGTACAATAGGTACGTGCAATGACCATTCATGCCATAATAATGATATTATTTTCTTATATCATCTCAAACCTTCTTTTAGAGGTGAGTGCGGTATATTCACTACCACTAGCACATTCATATTTTTTGAAGAATGAATATGTATTCATAAATCAGATGTTGTCACATTCACATCATGAATGGATCATAATCATCTATACATGTTTTACAAAATCTCATGTCAAATCAATGAATTTTTTTTTTCACGGAGTGAGATTATTTTGAGAATCCTTATTGTTCTCATTACCACAAATGATGATGATTATAATTTTGTTTATTGCCACGTCCACATCCATTGATACCTTCACGGTAATAATTTTATCTTCTTTCAGACTTATCATATACTGCTATCACATTCTCTTAAAGGAATGAGAATGGAGCAAATTCAATGGGACAAATTTTCAATATTTTGCCCACAATCATACATGAATTTGATCATGGCAAGACATAGAAATTTTTCCACTTCAGGTGGGTGTAATAGGTGTAATTTCTTACAAACTCTATTAGAATTATAATCAAATTTTGTTTTCTTTGCTTGTATATTAAATCAAATTATTGAATTTCAAGAATTTAAAAGAGAAAAATTAAAGTAAAATACTTAAATCCAAAATTTAATCATGAAGGAAGTTCATGGAACAATTGACAATCATTGTACTCAATCTCAAAGCTTCTACTCAATTGGTTAGAGTCTCGTGCTGATAACGTGTTATGAAACAATAAAAGAAGAAGAGTATTGCAGAGAAACGTAGAGGGAGTAAATCCTTATTGATATAAGATGAATTATAATGGAATAGAACCCTCTATTTATAAGGAGAGGGTGACTTAGCCACCAAGCAATAAACCCTAGAATCTCTCTAAATATAGACATTCACCATAAATAAAATTCTATTTATAATAATTTTCAATTATTTATCTATATATAGTCTTATGTTGCCAATATAATTATTTTGGGCATTGTAATTTGCATATTAATTAGGTCACATTTTTATTTTTATTATTGGATTCTACTTCCTTTTGTGACATGTTAAATGCTTATGATTGTTGATTGTCGGATAAGATATTTAAAATTGATATCTCACTAATTTTTTCTTAATCTTTCAAAAAGTTGAAATGGTGAATCTTACTCTAGGAGGAGAAATGTTATCAGATAAAAGAGACCGTACATTCAAACCATATATATGTAATTTTTATTGGTGTGAGAAGATTATTCAATTTTTATAAGGCAAAATAATTTTATTTCAAATTTATCGATAAACTTTTGAGAAGATTTTTATTTTTCACCAACGAACTATTTGGATTAAGGGTGTATAAGGTATGAAGAAAAATATTTTCTGAAAATTATATAAATATTTTTGGAATATTTTTTGGCTCACTGTACAATACTCATTAAAATTTAAAAACTATTCCAAATGGAATGATAATGGAGAGAAGTATAAAGAAAGAACATTTTTCCCTTTTAATGGAATTCTTTTTTTTTTTTTGTACAGTAAATGAAAAATTAAAATAGAAAGAAGATTGAACTCCACATAAGGACATATACTATCATGTTTAAGAAGGGGTTTATTCTTCTTCAATCACTAGTCTTATGGTACGCGCGATGCGCGTGAATCATGTCTTAATGAGTATAATATCTTTAAAAATAGTATTGAGTTATAAAATAAAAGTGTATGTTCCTAAAGATGGTCATGATTAATGGTTGTGTATAACTAACTCAATAATTGAAGAAATTATCTTAGAAGTCCTCAATCATCAATAATTATACTTAACATTTGTTTCAAGTTTGTCATGATTTTAGTTTCACAATAAGAAACTTGAAAATCTAAATAATCTCGAAGGATACAACTTATAATATATAACGAGGCAACTAATAATCTACGGACTTTAAATAAACATAAAATCAAAGTACAATAATAAATAAGAAAAAAAGATATTAACAAAAATAAAGAAAGCTAGTAAGAGAATCCACTATTGAAATGTAGCAAATGAACCTACTCATACTTAGCTAAATGTATCATGGATTAAAAATTAAAAGATCTCATAAATTATCTTGTTATTTTTGTGCATATTTTTTTCTGTTCATCAATCCACATAATTGTAATAGTGCATTTAAAACTTTTAAAAATTGAAGGTAGAATATTGAATAATTTTATTGGTGCATTAATCTTGTATATTTTTAAAACGTGAACTATCTATGTTATTGTTCAAGAACCCGTACCTCTTCTTCTTTTTTTTTTTAATATCTTTTTTTTTTCTCTTTATCTATTGTTTATCATTTATATATAATTTAAGTCTAATACATATACAAAGTGAACTCTAATAAAGCTATAATATTAGAACTTTCTACATAGCTCAAATGAGAAACAAATTAATACGTAAATTTTAATAATTTTAAACTTCTAAATATTAAAAAAGTAATTAAAGGATTATTAAATGAAGTGTTTCTTATAATATTTAATCTTCATATTATAAAGATCAAGTTTGAAATAAAAAGAAAATGGTTAGTTTTAAATTCTAGTCTTTCATTCGTGGTAAATATTATTTCATTAATAGTGTTTATTGGATTAGTACTCACGTTTTTTTATTTAATCAATACTTTATAATGGCTAAAGGCTAAAAATTATAGTTCTTATTTAGTTTAATAAGAAAATATTTAATAACCAAAATCTTAGTTAAGTGCCCTAAATATTAGGAAAGTAAATTAAATTATAATTATACCCAATATAAAATAAATTTTTAGAGGTTAAAAAAAAAAATATTTCGCTGCTAAGGATTTTGGTGCTTTTAACATATATAGATATAGATGATTGTAAGCAAAGGGATAATACAAGGCGTGGGTTAAGAGGTTACTTTTGTAAGAGAATGGCCCATCATTTGCCATCTTTAATGACCAATTATTTTGAATTAAATAATTATAGAAATTGTCGGAAGGTAATGAGACACATCATTACCTGTACCGATGTACGGACATAGATAGTTTAGTAAATATATAGTATAATTAATTAACTTAAATGAGGTGTAATTAAGAGTGGTGTGAAAGCTGTGTTCACATTCAACTTGTACTTTTCTTTTATTTGTTCCTTGTACTAAAAATATATTTTTATTTTTACTTGTCCACTATACTAAATCAAAAGAAAGATAATTTTATTTTTGTATTTTTTTTTGTAATTAAATAATTTTATTACCAAGTAAGTATTTACAATATACACCAAGAGGCTAAATTTCTATATTCTCCGTTGTTGGACATGAAACCCCAACGAAATGGTACTACACTATCCCCTGCTTTACTAAATTCATTCTATACTATACTGAATTTTTCATTATGAAATATACTTTTGTTCCTAGCCTGCCACACATGATAGACAACTGCAGCCAAAGTAACTCTTTATAGTTCAGCTCATGCACTCTTCCCTGCTGCCTTCTCTACTGCCCATTGTATTTCTTCATGCCACTGCTTTTTCCTTCTCACGATCCCTTGCCACAGTAGCAGTTTCTACCATAGTTCCCATGTTACATCACATTCAAAGAAAAGGTGTTGCACTGTTTCATTGCTCCGCTTACATAAAGAACATATTGTGTCATCCATTTTATCCCATCTAGCAAGTCTTTCCTTGGTGGCTAGTCTGTCTAGGATTGCCAGCCTTAGTATGAAGATCCATTTAGGCATTCCCTTGTTGTTGCAAACTAGTCCTCTCCATGGCATTTTTTGGAAGTCCTATTGTAATCTTTTATACAGCTGCTTGGTAGAGAATTTTCCTAGCTGCTTCACTTCATCTTCTAAGTATCCTGCCTCCTGAAAGTGCTCCTTTGCCTTGAAAATCCTCTGTATTACCCAGGATGCATTCCTAGGTTCTATATCCCAAATGCTGCTACCTTTTGTATAGTATGTATGAACCCATTACACCCATATTTTCTCCTTTTCTTTGCATATGTTCCATAGCAACTTATAAATAGTTGCTTTGTTCCATATCTCAATGTTGGTGAAGTTTAGTCCCCCTGCTGATTTAGGCATACATAATTTATCCCAAGCAATTATTGCCTTTCTTGTTGGTTCAGCATTCCCAGTCCATAGAAATCTCCTACATATTGTTTCAATGAATTGTATGATCTTCTTAGGTAGTATGAACACTTGAGCCCAAAAGTTTTGAAGTGTTTCCAAGACACTTTTGATCAGTGTTGCTCTCCCTGCATAAGATAGAAGCTTGGCTATCTAGCATTGCACTATACTCAGCATTTTATCAATCAATGGTTCACATTGGACTATTGACAGTCTTTTTGTACTCAATGGGACACCGAGATATCTAAAGGGTAGTTCACCTTTAGTATATTCTATTATATCCAGTATTCTTTGTTGCACCCTCTTGTCTACTCACCAAATTATACACTACTCTTATTTGTGTTAGCTACTAATCCTGGTGCTTTGGAAAAAGTTTGAAACTGATTATGAATTTCCACCACAGAATTATCCTCTCCCTTGCAGAATAGTAGAAGGTCATCAGCAAATCCTAATTGTATAAGATTCGATTTAGCACACCTTGGATGGAACTTGAAGTTCTTGTTGTTCCTTAGCTGCTTAAATAATCTACACAGGTACTCCATTGCTATAACAAAAAGCAGTGGTGAGAGTGGGTCTCCTTGCCTTAGCCCTCTTTTTGCTTCAAATGGTTTGAGTGGCTTCCCATTTATAATGACTGAGTATGATACTATGGTTATGCATGTCATCACCCAAGCTATATATCTTCCTGGAATTCCTAGCTGCCTCATTACTTGTTCCACATAAACCCATTCTACTGAGTCATAGGCCTTATGCATGTCTATCTTGAGCATACATCTGGGTGATGTATTCTTCCTTCCATATCCTTTTATTAATTCATGGCTCATTATGATATTATCTGTTATCACTCTTCCTGGTACAAAGGCTGTTTGACAATTATCTATCACCTCTGATAAGATTTCCTGCAATCTGTTTGTTAAGATTTTAGATATGATCTTGTACAGAACAGTGCAACATGATATAAGTCGAAACTCTTTGAGGCTACTGGGATTCTTCACTTTTGGGATCAAGGTTATGGTAGTGTAGTTGATTGCTTACACATTTTTGGATTGTCAAAGAATTCCAGCACTGTTTGAGTCACCTCCTTACCAATTATATGCCATACTTTCTTGTAAAAGTAAGCATTGTATCCATCACAACCTGGAGCCTTGTTGTCATCTATATTTTGAAGTGCTTGATTGACCTCCTCTTCAGTTACTTGCCTTATCAGGTTCAATTGTTGTTGTCTATTCAGTGTGTTCCCTTGCTTCATTACTTCTGAACTTACTGCTGGTAATTGAACTGCTGCTGTTCCCATTAAATTTTTGTAGAAATTTAGGATATCATCTTCCACTTCTTCACCTGTATTGAGTATTTGACCTGCATTATTGTACAAACAACTTATATGGCTAGTGGCTTGTCTGCTCTTTGTACATGCATGAAAATATGATGTGTTTGTATCTCCCAGGTTGAGCTATTTGATCCTTGGCTTTTGCCTCATGATGCTTTCTTCAATTTCAATCTATTTAGCTAGCTCCTTCCTTGCTTCTTTTTCTTGTGTTGTAACATCTATGCTGCAGCCAGGTACATCTATTTGCTTCTGAATCTCCTGCAATTTTTCTCTTGCTTCTTGGATTCTTTGCTCAGTATTATTAAATTCTTGTTTGTTCATCTGCTTCAGTTTACTCTTTAGCATTTTGAGTTTCCTCCAAACTCTGCTCATTGGTTCTCCTTCTTCTCTTTTGTTCCAGCATTCATATACAGCTTCCTCAAATCCTTTATGTTGTGTCATGCAGTTATAGAACTTAAAGGGTCTCCCACCATTCTGTTGCTCATAATCCATTGGTATGCTCAATGGACAATAATCTGAAAACCTAGGTTGCAATACCCTCCCTTCCATTTCAGGCCATTTTTGGATCCAAGCAGCATTTACTAGTATTCTATAAATTTTACTGTGGACATGGTTGTTTGTCCATGTATACCTTCTGTAAACTGTCTTTAATTCAGTTAGTCCATTTCTCCATATGAAGTCTTTGAAATCTTTTACTTCAAGTTCCTGTACTTGTGTACCTTGGGTCCTGTCTTCATCTGTCAAAATGGTATTGTAATCTCCCATTAACACACAAGGATCAGTAGCACCAGCTATTACTTTTTCCATATCTTCCCATAGTCTTTTCCTGTCTTGTATTGAATGCATTCCATATACAGCACCAAATATGAATTTATTGCCATTTCTCCTTCCTGTGAATTTCCCTATTATACATTATTGGTGCATATTATACCCTTCAAATTCTACCTTTGTTTGATCCCATGCAATTCATATTCTACCACCTGGAGCCTGTAAGTAATTTGCTATCCATCTCCAGTTATTGAATATATTCTTAATAATACCTTCTGCTTTTATTTCTTTAATTCTGTTCTCCAGGATTGTTATAAGTACTACCTTATTCTCCCTAATAATTTTTTTTAATTCTTTTTGCTTATACACCTTATTCTTTTCTCTCACATTCCACACTATGATGTTCATCATTATAGTCTTCTTTGATTGGTGGTACCCCCTCTGCCTCTATCTCTAGGCAGTTCACTCTCTTTGTCTTGCTCATTTGTCATTTGGATTATTCTTTGTGCAGTATCTACTAGGACTGTGAAGGCATTGCTAGTGTTAACTTCTAATTCATCCCTTCCATCTCCATTCTTCTTTGAAGCAGATTTGTCTTTTTCTACTTGCCATTGCCCTTCCGTTGAATTGTAACTTTGTATCTCATCACTATCATCTTCCATTTGCTCCAGGAACCTGCCTCTTGCATCAATTTTATCAGTCTTAAGATCTAGAATTCTTACAGCTTTCCATATCTTTTCTTGATACTGCATTCCATTTGTTTGTTGTCCCCCCTCTTGCTTCTGAACTTTCTTGTTATGGCATGAATGACCAATTTGACAGCAGGTTTGACAGTATTGTGGCTTCCAGTCATACTGTACTATTTTTTCATACATTCTTCCATTAGGGTCAATCAGTTTAATTGTCCCCGGTAGAGTTCTAGTTATATCCATCTCAATGAGGACCCTAGCATAGGAAATTCTATCAGCCATAGTTGTGCAAGCATCAGCATACAAAGGCTTCCCTAGTCTACTTCTAATTTTGCTAAGTGCCTTATTACTCCAGTAGTTCAGTGGGAGCTTTGGGAATTTAATCCACAGTGGTATGGTTTTAAGGACCTCTACATTAAAATCAAAATTCTCAGCCCAAGCTTTTAGTATTATAGGTCTATTGTTCATAGTATAAGGTCCATTAATCATCACTTTATCTCTTTCTTCAATACTATTCAGCAGAATTATAAAATAGCCATCGCTATGATATAGTACCTTAGGTTTTCTGACTTTTCCCAATTGAGTAGCAATAAATTGTTTAATAGCACCTATAGTTGGCTTGTTTCCAACTACATATAGTATTAGAGCTCGATTCCATTTATGCTTTTCATCAGCTATATCTTCCTCCAGGATCTGCACTACTACTTCACCCTCTTGTATCACCCTTTTGCAGCTAATTTATTGTCATGCAATAGTCCAGCCCATGATCTGCCCAGATTTGTTGGCTTCATCTGTTCCTGCTTATCTTCCTCGGCTCGTGCAGTCACTGTTACATTGCCCTGTATTTTTCCATTACTGTTTGTTACTGTTTCATTGATTTTTGCTCTGCTGGTGCTTGCTTTTCCGATGGCGGCTGGTGATATATTCATACTAGGTATCCCTAAGTTAGCTGGACTTACTGGGAGACCAGTATTAGCACGATTGCAGCTCAGATCTGGCCAGCTTAGCTCACACTCATTGTCTAGATCCAGTTCATCTTAAAGCATTTTCCCCTTTGCATGTTGCTTTCCTTGTTCCTTTGAGTTAATTTCCTTGCTTCCTCGATTAGTGACGGTCAATTTGATCTGATTTTTCCTTGGCCTCCCTCTTCCTCCCATTTTCCGGTAGTGGCGCATGTTAAATCATCTAACGTGCATCGGGAGAGAGTCGACGAATCTTAGCTCGAGTTGAATGATGCTAATGACTATTTTTTTGTATTTTACCCTTATCATTAATTACTTATTTCCAAAATTATTTTTCAAGACCTTGTGAAATACTATCATTATTAGGGCTTATATGGCAAAATACATACTACAATTATTATTTTTTAAGGGGCGTGAAAAATCTAAAGTAGACAAGTAAAATTGAACTGAGGGAGTACAAGTTAGAGAGTCAACTTTGCAAAGCGTGCAAATAAATAGTGTATCTCATGACATATCCGGAATTAAGGAGAAAATAGTTCTATCTATTTCAATTGTTTTTTAGTTATATAATTTTTTTTCCAGGAGATCGATAAATATCATATAGAATAATGATAAAATATTTTTTAAGGTCATACACGGTCATTTTCTCTCCAAAACTATATAGAATTCCACTTCTCTGTACATTGGTCCGCCTCTGAGTATGTGAGGATCTCACTGTACTGCTTAAGAAACAATGAATTGTGCTCTATGATTTTTTGTCTAATAAAACTGAAATAAAAAATTAAAATGCACACTATTTCGTCACTATTGGTATGACACACTAAGATTTTATAGTGTGTTTTTATATATGAATTGTATGTATTTGTTGATGTTTTTCTTTTTTGGTGTCAGTTTCATTGAGTAGGTAGCCACATCATTATTTACAATGGCATACCACAAATACGTTATACAATTGGCCACTCACTCTGTAGAAGCCACTTTATAAGGATTTTAATTTCCAATTTGGAATAATTTCTTTGCTCTTACAATATAGTTGTACTATGAACAATCTAATGTCTTGATAAAATAATAAAAAAATGTCTTAGGACATTATGCAAGTTGACAGCACACAACAAAAAAAACATTTGATTAGTGTTAGCCCTTTTCTATATCATGCCTATGTTATGGAATTAATTGGAGGATCTTGCTTTAGTAGCTAGAGTACCTTTATGAAGAATTTATGTTTAATATTCAGCTTAACTTGTGTATTCTAATTGTAAATAATTTTCTCACTCCATCAAATTAAAATATATTAATAGTGTACGACTTATTTATACCATCATTAATTGTATATAAATGATTATTCACAAAAAGGTATAGTTGAATTTATATATATAAGTTATATACATGGGAATTAAATTGATCTGATTAGTAAAATAACGAAAAATAAAGAAAACAAAACCAAGATAATTAGGAAAGAATAAGCCTGAAATTTAGATTGATCCCACTGAAACTAAGAGTATAATTAACTGGAAAGCCTTGATAAAACCTTGTGTAAAACTTAAGAAAATGAGACACAGAGAGATAGCCTTTGTAATTCTAGTCTTTCGTCTCCTAAGCACAAATGTTGCTATTTATAGTTAAATCGAAGGAGACAAGATCCCAAAATTATCCCTCTTAAAGATGAATAAAAAAATTTCTCTTGATGGTTGCATAACGTTCAAATTCTCTTCCCCGATATATCCTTATGTTCTCGAAGTCCACACAATACTGATCTCATGATTGTATCCAATAGATTAGTTATCTACTGACTCATCTCCATCCTATCATCACTGCCACACATTTGGTCGAGAGACGTCCACGTGTAAACTGCAAAATTTATAGTATAAATTAACTCCTTAATTAACACATCCTACATAACTCATTCTTTCTTTCTGTTCTCTTTCATTTGGTCTATTCTTTAAACCAAATTGAAGAAAGCAAGGGCGTCAGAAAATAAGTGCAATTAATTTTAATATAGCAAATTATGAAACGCAATTTAATTTCGACAGCGGCGCAAGTGTACGTAGAATAGAATTAGTTGCTATTAATAATTTGTAATAGGTCTAATCTTCATCTTGAACAGCTAGTGCATTCTTAAATGGAGTTTAATTGAACTTCAACGTACAACAGTTATATGAAACAAACTTTAATTTTGACAGTATTAATGCATTGTACATAAAAAGAGTACATTGCTATTGATAGGCCTAATATTCACGTTACAGGTTATTATAAACAAGACAACTAATCCTCTATTTGGCCATAATAGTTTGTTTTCTGCAGCCGTGCCCTATATTCAACTATTGGGTAGTAATAGTTTGTTTTCTATTTTGTAGATAATTTAGATACTTCAAAATAGTTAATACTAGCACTTTTGGTCCCTCAATTATTGGTAGACGGTAGTTTTGATTGACTCCTTTTGATATCTCTCTAAACACTGCATATTTGATCTTCAAATAATTGAACTGTGCCCTTTTGATCGCTTTGCTTGAATAATATTCATAAATTTACTATAATTGTTAACTTTTCCACAGCTTAATTACTCATGTATTATGCTAAGATTCTACTATTACTCTCTATTTGACCGTAGTATAGGTTTAAAAATAGTCAAGTATAGCATACTTCTACGTGAAGAGACTGAAAGCACAGATATCAATTAATTGAAGGTTAAATATGATTGTCCGTTATCAGAAAGACCAAATTAACAATTACCAATAATTGAAGGATTGAAAGTATAATAATAATAATAATAATAATAATAATAATAATAAGAGGCAGTTGTCACCTAATCCGCATCCTAATCAGGGGTGAAATTCAAAAATAGCCAGATTTATAATTGGTCGTTCAAAAATAGTCATGTTTCAAAAATAATCGAAATTTAGCTACTTTTCGTGTAAAGAAAATCTGAGTGAAATACTGTTCAAACCCGAAAAATACACTAGTATATTATGCTAGAGTTCCAGCATAAATATACTTGAACTCCAAGCATATTATACTGGAGTTCCAGGATAAGTATGCTGGAACTCCAGCATAATATGATGGAGTTCCAGCAGAAGTAGACTAGAACTACAACATAATATATAGGAGTTCTAACAAGTATATCGGTCCAACATAATATACTGGAGTTTGGAGCACCGGTGCTCCAGTCTCCAGTATATTATACTGGAGCCAGCAAAGTATACCGGTCCAGCATAATATGCTTTCATACATAGGTGCACCAAACTCCAGTATATTATGTTGGACCGATCTCTGTTGCAGCAAAATAGTGGCTATTTTTCATTGACTTGATGAACGCTGACTATTTTTCAAAGACCAATCTAAAAACTGGCTATATTGTGCTATTTTTACCCTAAACAACAGTAGCTAGGGGTGTGCATTATTCGGATTAAACCAAAAAAAACAAAACTAAACTGAATTATTTTTTTTTTATTTGGTTTGCCTTTTTGGTTTTTGGTTTCGAATTAAAGATTTAAAACTTTTAATTTCTTGGTTTGGTTCATCTGTTTTAAAGAAAAAACGTATCCATCTGTCCCAATTTATTTTTCGTTTTTTTAAACTTTTTTATTTTGACCTTGTATTTGGACATTAAATCTTTAAGCTTTTCAAAATAAAATTAATATATTTAAAAAAACGTAAAAATTACTATAAGTTACAATAATTAATAATTTAGAATATTTAGAAGACGTATAAAATATGTAGCCAAAAATAACTCGTTTGACTCTCGAAATTCAAATATATAAATTGGGACGGAGGGTCTTATTTGTGAACGCTACTGTGTTAAAACGAAAAAATCAGAAAACTGTTAGATGAATAAAAGAAACTGGAAAAACAGTAAAGATTAAGAAATATTCCGAGTCCACAATTTGCTTGTGCGTCCTTAAGGAATTTTAACCCCCTCATATAATGCCAAGGTAATGGATTAAATCCTCCCACGATAAAATGGAATAAACCTTCCTGCAAAAGTGACAATACAAACTGCAAGACACCAACGAACTTAAAGAACGGAGCAAAATCACACTTACGAATTCGAGAGAGAGAGACTGCGAATTAGAATGCAGTATTTTTATAAAGAAGGAAGTTCTCTAATATTTTTGGTGTCTTAAAAACGAAGCCATGCCTCAAAATTTATAGGCAATTATTGGAAGAGGTGTGATGTTTGTTCTAGAAAAGGTGCCTTTTCAGAAGTTTACGCGGTCTGTCGCGGTCCTACCGCGGTTACGTCAGGATCGCGGCCAGAGTGGCCCTCTGAATCTGCAGCAGGGTTCTGGCGCGTCCTGCCACGATTACGCAAGGACCGTGGCCAGACTATCCTTCTGAATTTTCAGCAGTGATCTAGTATTTAATTAATTATTAAATAAATTTTTTCCAAAAAATAATCTTATCAATCATTTGACAAATCCAAATCCAAATCCAAATCCAAAACTTAAACCGAAGCCGAAGCCGAGCCGAGCGAGCGACAACGACGGTGCGAGGGTTCATTCTCTTCAACTCCTTTTAAGAGTTTAAAGAAGTGATTCTATATATAAGCACATAAATGTAGTTGTCCCTCACCAATGAGGGACAAAGTGCAAGTCAAAAGTTCACTTCATTCAAATTTTTATTTCCCTCCATTTTATTGTCCACCATTTCCAATTCACACTCTTAGACTTTAAAGTGCAATGCTTAAAGTTTTTGAAGCCCAATGCCTTTAAAGTCTAACAATCCCCCACATGAATGGGAATTGTTGTAACAAGAATGACCATAGATGCAAGTTGTGTGATTTGTAAGTAAGGATTAATTGCATCTGGATAAGTAGGTTTCCCTTTGAACTTTCCGCAGTGAACATATGTCGGATATACTCGGTCAATCGGTAGATTTGATATCTTTAAACCGTTGAACTTTAGTGTATACCTAGACAACCATATGTCACACAACCAACCCTTAACCGTCTTTTGGTTCTCATTGTTGTGTTCGTTTCAGCCATGAACCCAGGTTGGTTTCATAAGTGAATAGAGAATTGGCCTTACAGAATTCTCATTGAAACGGCTTCCACTTCATACTTACATAGGTGATTCCTAAACGTGTAATTCTTTAGATTGAAACTATTTGATAACTACCACATCAAACTTAGGTAATCATTAAAGAACATGTAAAGTTCTATCCTTGTTACTGAACATTGTCTTCATCACGAGAAGGGACCAAAGATTTTACTTTGACAATGTTGAACTGGTCAATCACAACTTTGTTTGAGCTCTTTGAACCTAGATCTCGGAACATCCAAAATTCTAGGTAGAGTTACCGCCATGTTGACTTGTCCTCGGCCATAGTCCCATTCCCTTAGATGATTTCTCAACTCCCTCTCTAGTTAAGCCTTTTGTAAGCGGATCCGCCACATTATCCTTTGATCTTACATAATCAATAGTGATAATTCCACTAGAAAGTAGTTGTCTAACGG
>MU768425.1:104831-124100 GCA_026770625.1 Nicotiana glauca
TTCCCGACGTCATCTTTAATGCAATCTTGCTAACTCCTTCAATTTTTGCTGTAGACGAATTTCCCATAAAAATTGTCTCGTCGGGTCCTGCGGGGGCATAAGAAGAAAATAACTCCTTGTTAGCACAAACATGGTGGGTGGCTCCAGAATCTATCCACCATTCTTTAGGATTTCCTACTAAGTTGCATTCAGACAACATGACACACAAGTTTTCCATTTCTTCAGCATTTTCAACCATGTTAGCTTGATTCTTCTTCTTCTTCTTATCATTCTTTGGTGCACGATAATCCACGGCCTTATGCCCAGATTTTCTACAGTTGTGGCAATTACCCTTGAACTTTTTCTTGCTTGGGCAATTCTTTGGTCCAGAAGCCTTCTTTCTCTTCTTGTTTTGTGGGCGCCTCCTCAACAATGTTACCCCTTATTATTGTCGAGTTTCCACGTGACTCCTTTTCAGCATTTTTGTTGTCTTCTTCTATCCTCAAACGCACAATCAAGTCTTCAAGTGTCATCGCCTTCCGCTTGTATTTTAGATAGTTCTTAAAATCTTTCCACAACGGAGGTAATTTCTCAATGAAAACGGCAACTTGAAAGGCCTCATTAATGACCATACCTTCAGCAATAAATTCATAATTAATAACAAGATAAATCTTATTAATAAATTTATTGATTCGGGTCATACCTTCAGCAAGGAGGTCATGCACAATAATTTGTAATTCTTGGACTTGAGTTATGACCGACTTAGTATCAATCATCTTGAAATCCAAAAACCTTGCAGCCACAAACTTCTTAAGTCTGGCATCTTCAGTTTTGTACTTTTTCTCAAGCGCATTCCATAATGTTTTTGAAGTTTCCATGACACTATAGACATTGTACAAGCTATCTTCCAAACAACTCAAAGTGTAGTTTTCTGCACAAGAAATCAGAATGTTTCCATGCTTCAGTTACAACAAATCGTTCGTCATCTGGAGTGTTTTCATTCAGGATTGGAGGATCCTCCTTGATGAATCGCTGCAAACTCAACGTAGTAAGATAGAAGAGCATCTTCATTTGAAGTCAATACCGGAAAACTTTTCGGGTTTTTTTGCTGGTGTCATAGCATGAACAGGAGTTGAACGGCTTGACGAGACAGCAACATTCGTAACAGGAGCACCCGTTCCCGCAACATTTCCATTAGTTTGGTTTTCATTAGTCATTTTTCTGTAAAGTTGGAAACAAAATAGAACTTTGTTAAATCAGTGAAGTTTTGATATCTTCAAACTGAATACCAAACCAAACATACAACATGTAACAATTGTGAAGTTTTTATATACTTCAAATCCGTACGTTTATTATTCTGGTAAAGTTTTGATATATTTTAAACCGGACAACACAATTATTGGAGTAGAAAGCATGAAGGTTTTAGTCTCCAAACCAGTATACAAAATATAAATAACAATTTAATATATATTTCAACACAGAAATGTTAGTATAAATTCCTTAAGCTTGTGAACGCTACTGTGTTAAAACAAAAAAACAAAAAATCAGAAAACTGTTAGATGAATAAAAGAAACTGGAAAAACAATAAAGATTAAGAAATATTCCGAGTCCACAATTTGCTTGTGCGTCGTTAAGGAATTTTAACCCCCCTCATACGTTGCCAAGGTAATGGATTAAATCCTCCCAGGATAAAACGGAATAAACCTTCCTGCAACAGTGACAATACAAACTGCAGGATACCAACGAACTTAAAGAATGGAGCAAAATCACACTTACGAATTCGAGAGAGGGAGACTGTGAATTAGAATGCAGTATTTTTAGAAAGAAGGAAGTTCTGTAATGTTTTTGGTGTCTTAAAAATGAAGTCATGCCTCAAAATTTATAGGCAATTATTGGAAGAGGTGTAGGGGTGTGCATTCAAATCGGTTTATCGATAAATCGAATCGATTATTTGTTATCGATTTATCGATTTCGATTTCGATTTTGATTTCGAAATTTTCCTTATCGAGTTATTGATTTCGATTTGTCCTCTTCGGTTTATCGGTTTATCGATAAACCGAAAAGATATACTAAAAATAAAAAAATTAATTTTTTATAATTTTTTTAAAATTTTTTTTTTAATTTTTTTTACTCTTATTCTATAATACTCTTTCCTTTACTCTAAGTCCCTAACCTTATTATTTCCTCTACCACATTTAAGGAATTATCATATTTAAAGCTCAAGAAAATGAAGTTCAAATTAATGGAAAACAAAATTAGCCGTGATGATGTATTTTTTTTTATACCGTTGAAGTATTAGTGGTATACATTTGATCCCTTACTTTAGTTTCATTGCATGTGCTTGTTGACATAATTTTTATGTTATAAATGATGTTCGTCTTATTTTAGCTTCTTTTTGTCCATATTAGTTAGGCGTGTTTGTAGTGATATACTTTCTGTGGAATCCCGCAAATTTTCTTATTGGTGTAATCGATAACCGAATTGATAAGCCCCAAAAATCAATAAATTGAAATCGAAAAAATCGAAAACTTATTGAAACGATAACGATAAGCATATGTAGAAATCGATAATCGATAAATAATTATCGATAAGGGTCAAAATCGAATCGATAAATCGAATGCACACCCCTAAAGATGTGTGATGTCTGTTTTGGAAAAGGTGCCTTTTCAGAAGTTTACGCGGTCTGTCATGGTCCTACCGCGGTTATGCCAGGACCGCGGCCAGAGTGGCCCTCAGAATCTGCAGTAGGGTTCTGGCGCGGTCCTACCGCGGTTACGCCAGGACCGCGGCCAGACTATCCTTCTGAATCTTTAGCAGTGATCTGGCATTTAATTAATTATTAAATAATTAATTAAATAAATTTTGTCCAAAAAATAATCTTATCGATCGATCATTTTCCAAATCCAAATCCAAATCCAAATTCAAATCCAAAGCCAAAGCCAAAGCCGAAGCCGAGTAGAGCCGAGCGAGCAACGATGACGGCGCGAGGGTTCATTCTCTTCAACTCCTTTTAAGAGCTTTAAGAAGTGATTCTATATATAAGCACGCAAATGTAGTTGTCCCTCACCAACGAGGAACAAAGTGCAAGTCAAAAGTTTATTTCATTCAAATTTTTATTTCCCTCCATATTATTTTCCATCATTTTCAATTCACACTCTTAGACTTTAAAGCCCAATGCTTAAAGTCTTTGAAGCCCAATGCCTTTAAAGTCCAACATTATTTGCTCTGGCGACAGATGCACCGGTGCGTCTTATTCAAGGGGAGACGCCATGGTGTATGTTATTCGCTAACGATATAGTACTGATTGATGAGATGCGAGACGGTGTCAACGAAAAGTTGGAGGTTTGAAAATAGACCTTAGAGTATAAAGGTTTCAAGTTGAGAAAGATTCAGATAGAGTACTTAGGGTGTAAGTTCAATGTCGAGACGGGGGAAAGGATATAGACGTGAGGCATGACTTACAAATCATCCCCAAGAGAGGTAGTTTCAAGTATCTTGAGTCAATTATTCAAGGGAACATGGAAATTGACAAGGATGTCACATACCGTTTAGGGGCGGGGTGGATGAAATGAAGGTTATCATCCGGCTTGTGTGACAAGAATGTGCCACCAAAATGTAAAGGACAGTTCTATGTTGTATGAGGCAGAATGCAGGCTAGTTAAGAACTCACATATCCAGAAGATGAACGTAGTTGAAACACGGATGTTGCGATGGATGTGCGAGCATACTAGGTTGGATAAGATTAGGAATGAGGATATTTGAGAGAAAATGTGTATGGCCCAAATGAAGGATAAGATGCGAGAAGCGAGACATAGATAGTTCGGGGATGCGAGAAGAAGAAACTTAGATGCCCTAGCGAGGAGGTATGAACGGTTGGCTCAGGCGGTTATGAGAATAGATAGTGAGAGGCAAAAGAAGTATTGAGAGAGGTGATCAGGTAAGATATGACACGACTTCAGCTTACCAAGGACATGACCCTTGATGTGAGGGTATGAAGGTCGAGGATTAGGATAGAGGGGTAATAGGTTGTAGTGTATTTTTTTGATCTATTCCAAATTTATTGGGCTCGTCTGCTAGTACATTGTCGTTGTTCTTAGAGTGCTAGTATTAAGGTTGTTTTCATGCTATCTTCTGCTCTGATTTCTCCAGTACCTTATTGCTGTTACGGTTGTTGCTATTGTTATTGTTTTCTTCCATCTAATTTTTTTCGGTTCACACATTGTTGGAGTATCATTTTCCTGGCCTTGTTGTTGATATTTTCTTATTTCTATTCTTGCTCTCGAGTCAAGGGTATTTCGAAAGCAGACTCTCTACCTCCCCAGGATAGGATTAAGGTGTGAGTACATATAACTTTCCCCAAACCCTACTTGTGAATTTCACTGAGTTTTCTGCTATCGGTGATGTTGTAAATTAAGACGGAGGGAGTAATGTATAGAACTAATAAAAAAGAGGCAGCAAAAAGTAAAAAAAACATATCCAAGGCATGGTATTCATGAAGCTGGGCTTTGATTCTACTCTCTCTCTCCACACAATTTATTTAAAAAAATTTAAGTACTATCCCAATTTTTTCCTCAAAAATCTAAAAAAATAAATAAAAAAGTATTCCATTTTCCACTAAAGATAGGGAAAAAGAGACTTGGCATAATGTTAAAAGTTGTGTCATAAGAAAGCAAAGTTAGAGGAAATTCGGGTAACCTTCTTTGAACTTTGTACTTAACCTCTTCTTCTTCTTGGTCTTCACTATCTTCTGCATTTTCTTTACAAAAATGTTTCAATAAGCTACAATTTGAGTTCTTTAGGTAAAAAGTTTACATTTTTAAGTATCAAAATTGCACATTTTTTGGGTTTTCCAAATGCAATTCTTGTGAATTATAGCTCAAAGGTTCTAGCGTTTTCTTTTTCTTGGAAAATGTTGGTTTTCTTTCATTGCCATTTTAGCTAAGCAGGGAAGATCAGTTATTGCTGATACCTTCTTCTCGGTTCCTTCTCCCATAATCAAGCTCGGAGAAGGAAGAGATAAGAGGGTTGGTCAGAAATACATAATAAAATCCGACCACAATGACCGAATTGATAATCTATTTTTCTCCGTAAGAAGAGAAAATATAGCATTATCTGCAGTAAGATTTTTTTGTGAAATCTGCGGCTGATCTGAGCACAACACTCATAGATCCAATAGTTGTGGATTTGAATTTTGTTTTTACTACATCTATTTTTCAAGAGACAGCAAAAGGGTAAATGAATTTTATTAATATTATATTGTTGTGGTTTTTGTATATAAAGTCACACAAACACGAAAACAAGAGCATTTATTTTATCTAATTAACTAATGGTACAGCTATAAACCTAAGTCCTAGTGGAAATAATATTTATCTAATTAATTAATGGAATAGCTATAAACCTAAGTCCTAGTGGAAATAATATTTATCTAATTAATTAATGGTATAGCTATAAACCTAAGTCCTAGTGGAAATAGTTTAATTTTTAGCTAATATGTCATTCTTTATTTTATTTTTAGATCTTTTATTTGTGTGGTTTATCTTCTCTTTTTGAGCATAGCATTAACCTATGCAATTTCTAGGGTACGCAAATCTTTAATTACACACAAAAAATGCTCTCCCCTCTGCCTTCTTATTAATTAGTCTTCTTTCTTCTTCTTAGGTCAAGAACTAGCTGTCCTAAAGCTTAAATCTAAAGCCCTGTGAAAAGATAGTTGTTTTAGCTCAAATGAAGGTCAGTCTCTTAAAAATGAAAAAAAAAAAAAATTCTTTCTGTTAGTCTTTATACTTTTTGAAAATCAATTTGATTATTAACTCAATATATTTTAAATTTAATATTTAAATATTAAAAAACTACACGGAAAAAATATTATAAGTTGAATGTCTACCCTAGGAGGTTAAATAATCATATGTTGAGGTTCAAGACTTAAGAGCTGAATATTGTAAAGATAAAAGCAGTGTCATTTTTCTTGGGGTTTCTTTAAATTTGTACTAGTTTTTTGGGGGACTTACTGATTTTTGTGGCTATGGTTTTTGACTGTTTTTCTACAGTATAACACAGAGCTGTGGAGCTGAGAAGAGTTCTGAACAAATACACAGTCCTTTGTTTCGAAAGCCTGCTAAAAAAAGAAGCACTATCTGTAGCTGAAGGTGATATATCAAACCGCAAAAAACGCCTTTTTACACACACACACATATATATTTCCTTTCTCTTTAAATGTGTGTATAGTCATTAGTACTTATTATAAAAGCCAAAGTACTGTTGTAATGATGATCAATGCAAAGGACATCCAAAACCCACGTCTATATACAGTCCCCCCAACTTGCACCCCCTTACACCACCTCATATTTTTCTCTTTTTTCTTCATTTCTAAACCCTAAATCTCAAATTCACATATAGAAAATACCTTATAGTACTACTACTCTCTCTCAAGAAGCTACTTTTGTGAGGTGGGGTTTTCTTGATTTTGAAAATTTTTGTTTGAGAAAAGGCATGAAAGTTGTAGCATGGAGATTGAGGAGATTCAAACTCAAGACTGTAAATTTCCAAGAATCAGTTACCAAGATGAAGATGATGATATAGGAGAAGTTAAAAAGACTAGTTTTGGTGATATTGGTAAACTTTATGGGTGGCCTACATCAAGAATTGTTAGAGTATCTCGTGCATCAGGAGGGAAAGATAGGCATAGTAAGGTTTGGACTTCAAAAGGGTTAAGAGATAGGCGTGTTCGCCTTTCAGTTAATACAGCTATACAGTTCTATGATTTGCAAGACCGGCTCGGCTGTGATCAGCCGAGCAAGGCTGTGGAGTGGCTGTTGAAAGCGGCCGCTCCTTCTATTGCTGAGCTGCCTCCTTTGGAGGGGTTTCCAGATGCACAACAGCTCAGCGATGAGAAAAGGTCTAGCGCTGGAGTCGAACCAGGTTTTGATTCAGCTGATGTTGAAATGGATGATGATGGCCCGAATAACAACCAGCAACAACAACAACCTTGTAGTAGCAATTCTGAGACCAGCAAAGGTTCTGGATTATCACTTTCTCGGTCCGAAAGTCGGATCAGGGCACGAGCACGAGCAAAGGAAAGAGCGGTGGAAAAAGAAAATGAGTCTGATATTGTTGCTCATCATCACCAAAATATGCACCCTAGCTCTTCTTTCACCGAGCTATTGGCAGGCAGTATGAGCAACAATAACAACAACAACAATAGAAATACCAGTCCTATTCACCAAAACACGCAGAGGCAATGGTCTACAAATCCCTTGGAATACTTTACCTCGGGACTATTAGGCCCATCATCTACTCGTGCAATCGATAACTCTACTGGCTTCTCGGGTCAAGTTTATTTGGGAAATCCTCTACAGCCATCGCCAATGTTTAGTATTTCGGGGGACCACCAACCCGAGATGCAGCACTTCCCCTTCGGCGCTAACAACCTAGTCCCGGTTGTGACCGCCAACGGGGGAAACAATAGCCACAGCAATACAAGTAATGAGTACAATTTGAACTTCAGCATTTCTAGGGGGACCCTTCAGTCCAATTCTTCTTCTACCCTTCAGTCCAATTCTTCTTCTACTTCACCATCTATTTTGCCTCATCAATTCCAGAGATTTTCTCCTATAGATGGATCACAAAGTTTATTTCTTGGCACTACAATGGCAACTGTTGCTCCTAATGCTGCTGCTTTATATGATGCCCCTTTACAGCTCTTCTATGGCAATGGCTATGACCATTCAGATCAGAAAGGAAAAGGAAAGAACTAAGTTCATTGAAAAGCTAGTGCCTTTACTGCCCCATCTTCATCTAAGGTAAATATTCAGTTCTTGAACTCTATTTACCTTCCAAAAAGACTATTTTTCTAAAAAAAAATTCTTTGAATAAAACTTTAGACGGAATCATTGACATGACTGGTAAAGTTATTGTCACATGATCAAAATATCATGATCAAAATATCATGTGTTCGAGCCATGAACCTCTTACAGAAATACATGCTTAAACGACATACAATATACCCGTGTGTAAGGAGAGCTTAGTGGGCTGAGCTATTTTTTAATATTTAAAACTTTAGTATCTTGGGGGTATTTCCTTCTTAGAAAAATGTGTTTTAGTACTATGAAATGTCTTTATTAGATTTCTTGGTTTCATAAAAAGTTAGTAAGAAGACTATTGGGAGATGTGATTTTTGCTTTTAGGGATCGGCTGAGTTGTCTTTTGTTTGTTTGTTTGTTATGTTGAATATGGTTTCCTTCTTGCTTAGCATGTCTGTGACAGGTGTTAATAGCTGGAATGAAGGGAACTCTAACAATGGTGGAGGTATTAGGCTATAGACTAGAGATGCTGCTCCTTTTTAAATTCATGTTTAATTTTTGTTTAGTTAGTGTCCCACAAAGATGTCAGTAAACATTTAAACGCCCATACCTAAAGCCAACACTTGTCAGTTTCAACGGCGCTCTTTGTCTTGCTTTTGTTAGGGTTAGGAGCTTTGGATTTTGAGTTCTTGCTTAGCTAGGTCAAATAAAACCTAAGACCCTATTAGCCCTATATTTTGTGTTAAAGTGTAGACAACATTATAATAGATGACTAACTCAAGAATTTTTTTACTTTTTAAATAGAAGAGAGATTTATTTATGTTTCTATGTTTATAAGTGGAATTTGTGAATCCAAAATTTTTGATTGCAAACTCCACTTGTCAAACAAAGAGAATCTTTACACAAATTGTGTCAGCAACAAGTAATGTGTAGGTTAGATACATTACAACTTCAAATTTTAATAGTGGCGGAGATAAAATTTTCACTAAAGAGGTCAAAAAAGAAAAAAAGTTAACAAATTAAAAGAGATTGCAACTAGTAGAAATTGAACCGATGACCTCAGCAATATTTTGAACACCTTTGATCACTAAGCTATGTTTTTAAACTATGTTGAGGATTCAAAATATATATATATATATATATATATATATATATATATATATATATATATATATATATATATATATATTTTACAAAAAGATTTTGCCTTGTGTAATTTTTTGCCCCTGATCCTAACGTAGATAAAAATATGATATTTAAGTAAAGAATGCAAAAGGACGAACTTATTATACATCGAATTTCAATCCATTAATGACTGGCCTCCAAAAATTTCTGGATTACAATAAATGAAAAAACAACTATAACAAATGGCTGATGAGAGCTATTTTTATGTATTACTCCCTCCGATCCAAAATAAGTAATTTTTTGGATGTTTTCACACAGATTAAGAAATCCACCTTTTAACATTAATTAGAAATGGAATTGATCATATTAACCTTTACTATCTTACATAAACACTACTAAGAGATATTCCAATACTATTTACTCCAAGGACAACGTAGGAAAAAAATAATTAATTCATTCTTGAAATCAGAAAAAATTACTTATTTTGGACCAAAAAAAAAAAAACCAAAAAATCACTTATTTTGAACCGGAGGGAATAACTCCGAAGGTTGGATAGTAATTAATATTTTATTTAGATATCATAAACATAGAGAAAATATAACTTAGTTAAGGAAACAGTAGCAGTGATGCTGTTGCTAATTAACAGTAAAATTGAAAATTGTGGCTTGTAAAATTTCCAATTAAATTTTGCTGAAAAATGAAACTTTCTGATGGTTTCATTACAACATACAATTGCATGTATCTCATAAAATATAGTTTGCATTATTGAGTCAAAAATGGTTTCTCCATATTTGCTTATTTTTCTTTTATGAAGGATGGAAAATATAAGGGAGAGATCTAAATGGAAAGGAAGGAGGATAGATATATATAGCTAATTATCCTCAAAAAGAGGTCTAGCTAACTAGGAAAATATTATACTCCTTCCGTTTTAATTAATGTGACGTAGTTTGACTCTATGCAAGTTGAAGGAGGGAATCGAACAAGGAATTTTTTTTTTGTGAGATTGATCTTACTCCAGTCAAAGAGTCATGAGAATAATAAATATGCTCAGGCCTCATTGTATATGTTTATGTTGTGTTAGGATCGGGATCCCGGTAGTGCGGATTTTAGCAAAGCAACATTATAACAACAATAACAAAGGTAATGTAAGTTGATAATGATGACAATTAAAGCAGATAAAGAAAGCATAAATTTAACATAGTTCGATCAATGTGACATACATTCATAAGTAGAGAGGAACAAATTTACCATACCAACAAGAACATAAAAAAAAGTATAAAATTAGGATAAATAAATTTCAAATGCCCTAAGAAGATAATCCTACACTCACAAAAGAATTCACACAAGCAAAACAAGAACATACTCTCTATTACAAAATAGTGCATAAGATGCCACTTTTGTAATACTTCTTTCTATATGTGAATTGGTGTGTTCTTCAAATAATGAGAAACTCCTCTATTTATAGCAAGAGACCCTTGGCCTCAAGCTTGCTACAGGAAAGAAAACATGAAAAATATTATGACAAGATTATCCAACCACATATTTCAAAATTGGTTTCCAAGTTTAATTATCTGTGGGTCAAGTTTTTCTTTTGGGGTAAAAAGATAGACTTGTGCCTATACAGGGATAGACCCTACTCAGAGGCGGAGCCATAGTGTCAGCTACGAGTTCGGCCGAGTTCAGTAGCTTTGGTTCAAATCATGTACGTATTTGTGTTAATTTTAAAAAAAAAATATATGTACAAAGTAATTTAAAACCCAGTTACTTGAAAAGAGTAGAATTTCGAACCGATAAGCTTGAAATTATGCTCCGCCTCTGACCCTACTAAAGCCAAAAGAAATGATTGTGTTACAAATCTTCACCTTGGCCTAAATTTAGCAAATAAAATAAATTTGTTGCACTTTTATGCAAAAGCCCTTATAGGCTAAATTCTAATAAATTGGTATCAGACCTGAATCTTACCAGGTTAAGAAATAATTGATGAGGAATTTGCTGTTACAGCAACAAAAAGTATAATTAGGTATTATTTTAAATTTCTCGGAGTTTTAATTTGTAGTAGCTACATAAAGTACAATCAAATTTGTTAGGATGAAAGTAACTCGAGTAGTTCGGCTCTTAGCTTGTACCAATTCGTTAGGATTTAGTCCGTAAGAACTTTTAAAGAATTGCAGCAAAATTTGCTATATTAGAAAAAATTAGATCAAGGTGGACATTTGTAATATGGTCATTCTTTTAGCTTTAGTGGGTCCTTCCTACTACAAGCATAAGCCTATATTTTCCCTTCCCCCAAAAGAAAAAAAAAAAAGCGACTGACACATAATTAAATTTGGGGATCAAGTTTAAAAAGTGTGGTTGGATATTTTGCCATGATATTTATCATGGCATCATCTCCGGTATAGCAAGCTTGAAGGTCATAAATCTTTTGCTATAAATAGAGGAGTTTTTCCTCATTTGAAGAACATACCAATTCGAAGCATTACATGTTGCTTCAATTTATAACATGTGGAGACAATTGATGTCTTTGTAACTAATATAACCAATTTTACTTTGGTTATATGTAAATAATTGATCTTTGAGTGAAATATCCACATTCAATAATGTTTACATATTAATGAGTTGCAGAATTTGGTGCAAGCTAGAATTTAACTAGCTATGCTTACATTGCATGTTTCATACTAACTTGAGTTGTTTCATTTGTGAGTATGCAATCTTTATAGGATGAGAATATGGTACTATATCTGGCTAAACAAAATAAATACTAATATGTTAGTACAGATTTAAGAGTTCTAAGTAATGTTACAATATTTCATTTTTATTATTTCTATGCTAAAGACATCTAATGGAAACAAAAGCTGGGCACTTTGAATGTTGTTGATCAATTTTATCCATTCCTCTGAATCACTGGATATAGATCATTGCTCTACTCTACTCAGCTCAACTATGCTTCTATTCAAAACTAGTTGGGGTCGTCGATATGAATACCACACCAGAGTTAGACCAATGTAGCTTATTTTCTTTTAAATAGTCATACAAATTATTTTTCCAGGCAAATTAGGGAGTTTCTAAACTAAGAGAGTATCCAAATTACACATGTATCCTTACCTGGACCTGATGTGAGTACAACTAGTAACTTCTGAGCCTTAACCTCAATTAGTTAGTTAGAACAAATTATTCTTCTTATATATTCGTTTTTAGTTAAGTCTGCATTGATTCGAGATACTGAAGCTCCAGAAGCTCATTTCTAGATTAGCAAGTTAAAAGTCTTAAGTACCATTTTTAGTGTCAAATATTGTCTCTTTTTTTTGTCCCTCTCCTTACCAATAAAAATAAGAAAAACAAAGTACCCTTTACTTTTTCTTTCTTTTTTTTGTTTTAATCCAAATATATCATTCTAGCCAGAGCTTTTACTCAATCTGTTGTTCTTCAGCTTCTCTTTAACTTGCAAAAAACTAAATCCCTGATTCTCTTGTTTTGGTGGCATCATCACTGTTTATACTTAATCATCGAGAAATTCCTTGTGATCCTTTTCTTCTTCACCCTTCATTATAATGACTCATTCTTCCATTATAATTTGACAACCCTAAGTTCTTTTTCTTTTGCAACCTTAGGGATCGTTTGGTAGGGCAGGTAAGAATAGTACTGAGTAAGTTGTATTAGTAATGCTGGGGTTTGTAATGATGAGATTAGTTATGCTGGAGTTATTTATTATTCACTGTTTGATTCGGTGTTTTAAAAATAACATGCATTGCGTAGGGGCATATACATGCTTATACATAGGCAAATTTAGGACACATAACCTGTTGGACTCACTATTTGCCTAGTAATTCTAACAGGGATTTTTTAGAGTTGATTGTTTTCATTAGCCTAGTTTTTAATGTACTGTATCAGGACAACAATTCTATCAAATGGTGACATTATTTGTTTATCATGGTCTGTGTAATAGAGCGGAGGGTCTATTGAAAACATCATCTCTGTTATGTAGGAATAGGGTTAAAGTCTGTATACATACTACCCTCTTCATACACTACTTGTGAGATTTTACTGGGTTGTTGTTGTTGTTGGTCTGTATAATAGTAGGCTATATCTAGAGTTGAATTGTATGTCAAATATTTACAGGTCAAAGCGGTTACTCAATGTCCAATTTTGTGTGAATTATCGTTCTCATAATTCATATTGAATGAATAGGCTTGCTTTATATATTCCCTTTACTTTCTCAAAATCATTTTTACAATTATCTGAAACTATTGCTCCGCACCTGATTGGCTCTTGTCACTCATAATTGATGCAGGCAATTGAAGATGGAAGCAGCAACTAAGTCCCAAAGGAAGCTTGTTTTTCTCTGCCACTGGCTTATTATGTCTTAAATCCTCATTCTGCATTACTCATTTTGAGTAACTTTTTTTTAAATCTTGTTTTTATCCGAGGGTCTATCAGAAACAGTCTTTGTGCTCTTGCCAGAACCCACTTGTGAAAACTCCCTGGGTCTGTTGTTTCGTTACCCTTACAGCAGTTGGTGCACAGGTTTGAAATTCTGGGGATGTATGCTTCCCAAGTTGTGTATTTCTTGTGAGACGTAATTTTGTTGTTGATTTGGAGTGCTTTTTACCTCACCTAATTATGAGTCTGCATCAAATTGTGCATGAGATTGCTTCAGAAGGACTTCATTTTCAACGTAAGATAGATGCTGCTTTTTGCCAACTTGAACTGCCCCGTATTTCATTGATTACTCTTCTTTTTCGTTCTTGTTTCTTCGTTCTAAGGTCTTCTAATGTTACCTCCTTTGGAGGTTTTTGTTGTTTATACATGAGAACCCCGTTAAGCTTACGGGTGTTCCTATGTAGAGGTAGCTAAATGGTTAAAAGAAAACAGTTTAAGACCTATATTATTCAGTAAAAATGGGTTGGATAATGAACTTTTTTAAAAAACGGGTCAAATATGGATAAGAACCATACTATCCATTTAGAAAATGGATAACCAATGATTTTAACTTTTACATTTGTAAATCCTCAAATTGGGGTTCCTCAAGTTAGGGTCGTAAAAGTGATTATATGCAAGAAATTATGGATAATATGGTTACCCATATTATATGCTGGTTAACCATTTTTTATCCGTATTAATATGGATCGGGTCGGATAATTTATCTATTTTTTCATTACTAGCTTTCGACCTAAACCATATCTGACCCGCCCGTTGTCACTCCTAGTCCTAAGCTATTATTCTGGCATCTTAGATTTCTACTAATGTTCTTGTGCAATATACCATATTCTATTCTTGTTCTATATATTTATTATGCTAGGTTTCTTCCTTCTCTAATATATGAAGGATATTTGCTGCTTTTAAATTAAGGATACTTACACAAATAGTTGCCTGGATTTATTCTTTACTTAACCTATATATATATACACACACACATCCGACAACTATTTTTAATTTAAGCGCTTGGATTGACAACTGTCACACCTCCTTTTTTACACGCTTACCCCGAAGGATAAATGTATAAGGAAGTTTTTCCATTTAAAGTGATATTATTCGAAATGGGGTCATTTATTTATTTTTAGACTCGCCACATGAGATAGGATTGGCTTTTGGTGTCCCAAGTCACCGGTTTAACTTGAATCCCAAATCGAGGAAAATTTCGACTTCCTAGTTGGAGTCTGCGAACCAGAAATTCTGAATAAGGAATTCTGTTGACCCGAGGGAAGGTGTTAGGCACCCCTGGAGCTCGTAGTTCTAGCACGGTCGCTTAAATCATTATAAATGGCTAAAAATCTAATTTTTACATGTTCCAACCCATATTGCAATTTTATAATTATTTACCGCTTTTAACTATTTTTTACGAAAGTGAACATCATTTAAGAACGTGTTTTCGGATCACGTCACATGAAATACACCCGGATCCTCGACACATTCTTATTCAACTTTTTTGGATTTGGATTTGGATTTGGGTTGCATGAAATGCACATCCGTATTTAGGGAGGTAAAATTAAAATCGCGCCTAAAGAGACTAACGCATTATTATCTTTTGGGAAGGCCGTTAAATTCGCTAAACGGCTCGCCCCGAATTTCTAAGTATTTTTAACTTTTACTGAGGGCCCCGCAATTTGTATTTTATTGGCGAGGCTCGTCTCATTTTATTTTAAAAGGGCAAGCCTAAAAGCAACTATAATTGTTATTTTTGTTTTGTCTCTAAAAGATAAAAATCCTAATTAATTAATATTAGAATTCGGGCTTCGAGTTCAAGTCCGGATCCAAACAAAAGGAAGAACCTTTTAATTTGAACTCGCTACCTAACTCAAAACCCAAACTTACATTGTTGCTTAAATTTTGAACTGAATTCTTTGAACTAAGCCCAAATTGTTGGCTCACTGAACTCGGCTTGTGTAAAGATCCCAATCCCCATTTTTTCCATTGTGTGCGGGTCAGACATCGAGTCTAGGTGGAAACATTCCAAAATTCCAACTGAAAGGCCACATTCACAGGGCATGCGTGTGCCCAGTTCATAGAGTCTTCACGTCAAGTCTCTACAATCAAATTTTAACTACAAATTGGGCCAAAACTCACAGCCCAAACACGCTGGGAAATTCTTTCTGATTTTATGCTGAGTGTTCAATAATTATAGCAAAAGAAGATAGTACACAATTACCAAAGGAACCAGACGTCAATCGTTTAAGCACAATTCCAGTTATTCCACCTATTGATTTCACATTGAATCCTCAAATGCTATTAACGTAAAGATGCAACTAAATGGAAAGTAATTTATAAACACCAGATGGACCAATTTTCGAATCAGGTTATCCAAATTATTGCAAACCAATTAGGTAAACATGATGTTGATACTGTATTCCATTACTCATGTAAACTAAAAATGATCAGCTTAATTATGAAGTCTCTTCAACCTAGCGTGAAAGTAACAGCCTCTAAGTGAATAAGAACAAATCACATTCGAAGTTCTAGTTAATACAGTCCAACAGTCCAATGTCAAGTCCAATGAATACAACTCTAAACAAACTGCAAACGTCCCAATTATACAGCCAAATAACTACCATAAAAATCACACAGCCTTATGCAATATCAGTATAACTACAACAAAAATTAATTACGATCTAGCAATCAACAGGAGGCGTTCGTTAACATATAGAACCGATGAAACTTCTTTATTTCACCTTCCAGCTCACAATTACATTGCAACGAGTTCAAAATGGTACCTGGAGAGTAAAGAATAATGAAGGAGAAGAGTGAGTCAGTGACAGTTCAAGCAACAGCAGATCAGTGACTATTCACCAGTAAACACAGCTCAGATTTGGTTATAAGCGAAATCCAGCTATCAAAATCAAACTAACAGCCTTAATGTCACTCCAATTGACTCGAAATAGCAAAACCAAATCAGATTTCAACCTCCAGCACCCAAACAGTAGTGATTCTCAGGCAGATTGACCCAATTAAACCACAATACCTCAATGGAACAGTTGTTTTTGTATTTTTGCGACTTTTCTGTATATTTTTTTTGATTTTTCTTAGATGAAAGAAGGAGTTTTAGATCTGGAGCTTTATGAAATTCAAACTAGCTTTAAAGATTAGAACTATTGTTTTTGGGGGGAATTTTTGATGGCCATAAAACTTGGGAATTTTCAAGGGTCTCTAACCTGGGAATTTTCAGGGGTCTAAAAACTTGTTAAAGAAGGCATTGGGGTTATCTTTTATAGGCAAGGAGTGGGGCAGAATATTCTGGAAGCTTTCACACATTTTTTTTCTTCTTTTAATTTCTGATTTTACCTATTTAACCTTCAATTTCTGACTTGTTTCTCAAGTTACTGCCATAAGTTTGCTGAAATCTATACTAAAGTCCTATTCTAGAAGGCCCTAGGGTGTTCTTTTAACTATAGAATGCCTATACTACCCTTGCCTTTGTTTTGAAATTACTATTCTTAACAAAACAACCCTTTTTCATGCCTAAACTACCCCTGAAATTACTAACCAAACCCAAACAAACCCCCTTTTACCTTAGTTAAAATCTTAACTGTGGTTTAATCCTAATGAGTCTAAATCAACTATATCCATGACATATTAGCCTATGCTGAACCTAATAACTAATTAAGATTAATTACTGAATTAATGAAAACTAAACTAAACCAATTAAAATAGTTGGTAACAACCATAGAAATACCAAACAATGAATTAAGATCAGTCCAGTCCAAACGAAGTCAAATAAAAACTATTAAGGCAAAATGTTAAACTGGTATCTCACAATTACCAAGCATAACAAAGACCAAAGACCTAAACAATCCTAAAATCATACTACTAATCAAACTAATCAAGACGAACCAAAGTCAAACAAACAATCAAAAAGGAAAATCAAGTACCAAATACTGACCAAGACTAAACGAAAAAATAAAAATAAAAATTAGCAATTATGAGATTTAAAACAGAAAAAGAAAAATAAACAAAGAAAAAAGGAAAAGAGAGAACTCACTGATATAAGCCTTCCACTGGATTGGCTTCAAATTTGATTTTAAATTAATGTTATATGTTTATTTGGTCGGAAATAAACACAAAACATTAATCTAAAATCAATCGAACACTTAAAGCTCCCCAAACAGATTTGATTTCAAAACCCTATATTGATGATTCGACGAGTTATGGTGGTGTTTGGCAACAAACAAGTGAATATTTGTGATGAGGAAGGGCAGGTGAGGGTGTGGTGTGATTTTGGGGAATTTTGGAAGCTTTTGCGTTTTGGCCGAAAATTTCGATCTGAAATTCAAGGGTTTTGGTTTGAATTTGAGAAAAACTAAGACCAGATATGAGGAGAGGGGGCGAAGAATCACCTGTGGTATGATTTTGGGGTTCATCGGAGCATCGCCGGCGGCGTACGGCAGAGTAAGGCGGAGGTAAGGTGGGGTAACGATGGCATTACAGGGAGGGGGGGTTGGTACGAGGAAGAGAGAGGTCTGGTCTAGGATTAATGGGGTTTTAGGACACTTTTACTAAAACGTTGGCATCAATGTGAGCCGTTGGATGAGGGTGATGGACGGTTGAGATTACTCGATGCCAAAAAGGCGTCGTTTTGCTAAAGGGGGGATCAGTAGGGGCCGTTGGATGATGGAGATGAGCGATCCAGATTAAACGACGCCAAACGACGTCGTTTCATTTTACTGAAGGGGCAGGCCGGATTCGAGTGTCTTTTGGACTGGGTTGGGGACTGATTTGGGCCAAACGGTTTTTTCAATTTGAATGGCCCAATTTTAATTGCTCTCTTCTTTTGTTTATTTAATTATTTATCTCCTTTTATTACTTTTGTATTTTTATGTATTTTATAAAAATGCAAAAATTATAAATGAAACCTAATTTATTTAGCAAACTAAGCTAGTTAATTTTCTAAAATTGTTTAAGACCTTTTTAATGATTAATAACTAAAAATGGGTTATTTTTGTTATTTTTCTTTATTTCTAAGCAATTTAAACTACTACTTAATCCTAAATGTGAAATTAGATCTCAAACAAATGCCAATGTGTTTTTTTGTATTTTCATATGAACTACAATGCATAGATAAAATGCAACAATTACCAGAAAATAACACAAAAATTCATAAAAATTGTAAAAAATTGTTTTGTTTGAATTTTTGGGAATAGTTAGCTTAGGGCAAAAATCACGTGCTCACAGCTGCCCCTCTTTGCCCGAAAACACGAAGAGTTTTCGTGCAAAGATAAGTGAGCGGAAAAGAGCGATTTTTGCCCGTTCGCCTACTCCGTGTGAAGCATTTTTTGGAAAGCTTGATCGCGCCCTGCTTCAAGAGGTTGCCTACATATCCTGGGCTAAACAGGAATCAGGTTAGTGTAGTTCGTGAAGGTTTGGTAGCTGGGACTACCAGGAGTTGTGATTGCACTGCTGCTGCTGCTGCTGCTTGTTGACCTCCTTATTACATCAAAAGGAAAATCAAAGCTAAGCTAGTTATGCCTATCAACTATGAGTTTCAAGATTCCTATCTATGATTCTCTTGAAACTTAATCTTGAGTCTTAGCTGATTTTGCTGTCGACTCTGATCTGAATCTTGATGCTCGTAAGTTGTAGGTATTTACTTCTTTATGCAACATTGGGTCAAGACAGGATCGGCGGAGTTTGTGACTTCAATCAGATTTTGAGCCATCCGCGCCCTTGCTTGCTTCGCATTTGAGTTATATTTCTTTTTGTTCTTTTCTTCTTTTCTTGATTCTGGATTGAGACTCATTCCATTGGTCGTCTCGCACCTTGTGTCTTGAGATCAACCTGCTTAAGATACCAAAACAAACAAACGAACGAAATTTTCTGCCCCAGTTTTCACTAGGAAAATTTTGTGAGTTAGTTGTGACACATATCTAAGCAATTAAAT